>JAQIWI010000256.1:0-45095 GCA_034698825.1 Deuterosminthurus bicinctus | reverse complement strand
TATAGCTGATGGGCAATAGAACCATTTACTTTTAATTCTACTTGATAGCTTGAATTAAAAACTGTGCAGTTTAGAATTGCAGTGACAGGCGTTTACTGTTATTTATCAAAGAGTTTTGCACAAATCAAATAGTCCCTTGTTACTTTACGTAAAAGCCATTTAAAGTTGAATACCTAGCAAATACCCACGGGCGCTTGCAATTAGACTTTATCATTTTATTGAAAAAGATAATGTCCAGAGCAGCCTTTGGAAAGAGGCCAGGTCTAACTGCAAGCACAAAAACCTCACTTACGAACCATTAACGACTATTAAGAAGTAAAGCCCATGGTGACTTTATACCTCGGATGGAAGGTCAAACCTATGACTAACTTTTGTTCTTACAAAAGTCCGATTCTTCTACTGGTGGAAATCAATATTGAATGCAAATATTGTTAAATTGTTTGCATTGGTCAAGTCTGTACAAACATAAATAATTGTTCTCAATGTAACGTTTTGATTGGTCACCTCCTGGATTGATTGTCGTTGATTGTTGGGATATGGTCCGCAGAAGCTATGCGTGATGTATGGATTGTGTGTGGAGCCGGAGAGAATAATGATGGAAGTGAGATGTATTTACTTCACGAATTAAGGGCCGCTCTTTATTGAGATGTTTACACGACGAGGGCTACTCTCCGACTTACGAGCACTCCGCTCAACTTAACAGAGCAAGGGTCTTAGAAGAGAGACAATTTTGTACGGGAGGAAATAGATAACACGCTGAAAAGGGACTGGAATGTGCTGGAATGCACCTTCACAATTAAGGCCGATAAAGATATATAGATGAGAACATAAGGTGGCATGAGTTGCCACATCAATTGAGGTGCAAACAAATCGATGAAAGAGTGAAAACAACTCGCTAAATTGCATGAGGCGATGTACACTCCACTAGTGTAGTCGATTCTATTTACAATGTTCTATTATGGCTCCCTTCAAGTTGAGCTTCATTAAAGGTCACTGGAACTCTTCATGTCACCCAAATTGTGATGCTGTGCGCATGGTCATCAATCCGCCAACAGTTGGGTGAAATTCATTATCGTTCCCACTACACCTTAGATCTGCGGTACAATCGTGGTAACGCTTTACATCACCATAAGGCACACAGACCTCCCACTAATGCTCTATCTCTGTTTTGCTTACGTCACTTGCAAAAGTAAAACGATCTGTGTTGGTGAGATAGTACACGATTTGTCTCCGATAGATTTACTAGAAACTGGAAAAGTTTATGTGCCCTGTGAGTTTACTCTCTCAGAATTACCACTCTAAGCCAGTAGAGCACCACGCTGAGAAAAACAGAAAAACTGCGCTGTACGCGGCGTAGAGAGACCAAACAATTTCGAGACGTGCTCAGCATCAGACGGAGAATCAATTGCCACGGACATTGTTCTATGAAAAAGACTAAGAGAGAGAGCAGCATGGTACAGCCAAAAAGCTTAAATGCAGGACTCAAGTCCACCAGCGTCGTTGAGGTCCATGAGGCCTTGCTCTCAATCAAAGGGTCAAAGTCACGCCAGATTTTGGCGAGAGAAGATTGTCTTCTCAATGTCATATCCAAGCTGTTCTCAATCGCTAAAAATCTCATAAAAGAATATTGAATATCATTTGCATTTCTTAGATCCCACCAATACCTTTGCAATCCACATTGAAATAATGCACTCCAAAACATTCGGAGCAATAACACAAGATAATTACGCTGGAAGACAAATACGAATTTGTCACCAAAAATATCCAAACTCCCTCCAGGAAAAACATGTTGCCTGTTTTTCTGCATGGCTTTTATCATTCCGTAGGCCTTTACACGCTGGGACGTACCTCCATATGCGAACACATCATAGTTGACACTTCCATTAATTCCGGCGTTGGCCTTTCCAAGTCGGCGCACAAGATTAGCCAATGTGCCTTTCGAGCCCTTTGGATAATACCTATCACTGTACCATTTCAACCATGTCCCATAAATAACTCCACCATTATCATCATGGCCAACAGTTTTATACTCGGTCAAAATGGGATACTCTGACAAGGCAAGTTGCTCCATATCCTGAGGACAAGGTGGGAAATTCGGCCTTGTCATTTCACTGACCAAGTTTCCACTGTAGCACATCCCCAGCAACATTGCTCCAAATGCCCACAGGGTGATCACCAGCCGAACCTGCCTGGAAGCTGAACGAATTACTTGACCGTAACCATAGAATCGCTCAATGAGAAACATGCCGACTATTGGAGCTGATGACTGCAGTTTGCTCCAGAACGAAGACGCAATATTTTGGGACATTCCAGCAATGATTAACGATAGGCATAGACAGACTATTGCTGTGACTATCCAAGTCAATACGTCCAGAGCTGTCACGGAGGCCAAAACCCCCTTCTTATACCCTTTACTGATGCAATCAAAACCCCATTCATTGTTCCAGTCGTCTAAGAGGTGATTATTATCAACTTCATAAGACATTTTGTCAAACATGTCATGGAAATTATCGGTAACACTACCGAACGTGAAAAAATTGCAGTAAATTCCGCGTTGTAGAACGTTTTCTGGAATATCGTCCGAAGAAAGAGTAAAGTTGAAGTTGTCGACCGCCATATTAACAGCGCAGTTAAGGGCAGCTCTCACAATCTCTCCAAGCCTACACGGCCTCTCAATGAAAATTTGGATTCCATTCCAAACCGAGGCCCCCTGAAGGTCTTTGTGAATGGTTTGGTATAGCCGCAGAAAGTAGGACTCTTCGAAGGTGGAAACTCCGAACAAGAAGGGAAGTGATTGAAGGGCATAAACAAAATTGATCATCTTTACCTCATGCTCGTCCAATATCAAGAGGTACATCGCCGGTGATGAAATTTTAAGGAACTTAGGAAAGTTGCTCACGTTCTCCATGGATTCAAGTTCCTTGTTGGTCACGAAGACCAGAACGTAGTTAAATGGTACATTATACCATACTGAGATTCTGTACACGTTTTCAATACGCGCTACATGGTTCAAAGTTTTTGATAGTGGTTCAGAAGGGTACAAGTTTATGCGATTTATAGTGAACTTTGTCAACAAGAGCGATTGGAGTTCCAACGTTTCAGTTTCGTTATCGCGAGAAAGCTTAGATGTTGTTGTCAAATAATTCGTTTCTTTGTCTAGAACGAGGGAACATCTGATCGAATCTGAGTAGAAGAGCAAATACTTTTTGGAGGCAAATGAATCCAAGTCCCAGTCAAAAATAAAGACAGTGCAGTTTTCCAGCGAAGACAAAAGCTGAATTGTCGTACTGGTCAACCTCTTTTCGTCTTCGTGCGACCCGCCAAGTTTTAAAAAAGCGCAAACTGAAGTCTGCACAAGGAAAGCGATCGTCAAAATCTTACAGAAATTCTCCATTTTGTGAAGCTTACGCTACGCATCCCGTAGCGTCCAATTTATCCAAAACTCTGAAGTCTTTGCGAGGCATTAGAATTAATGAAGTCGAGTTGAATTCACACTAAAATTAAAGTCACTATGCGATCAAAAGAGGTTTTAGCCTAACATGGGAAAGATAGCAGAAATTTAATCGATATGCCTACAGATTTCGAGTGCTTTGTTTACCTTCAACTTGTCGACCACAATGTGAGATTGAATTAAATTTTAATTTGAGTACCATACAAACCAAGGGGCTTTCGAATGACGTGCCCTACAATTCAATGGAACAGGCCAAATTTACAACGACCCAGCTGTCGTGGTCGTCCCTTTCTTGAATCTGCAAATGGACTAAAACGTCAAAATGTAACAGTACAAAGAAGAGCCAGCCGTGGTTGCTCAAAGATAAGGCAATGCATCTGATTTATTGAATTTTTTTAAACAATTCACTGAAAAAATCTGCACGGACGGTACGTCCTTCCGGCTTAAACAAGTGATCGAATACTTCATTGGCTTCTTTACTTTTGGGCTCAATAAACGAATGCATCAGGCTGATATTTCTGCTTGCAATTTTAAGCAAATGCATGACAGAAAATTAGGCAAGTTATGTGATTTTTCTCACAGACTAAAATCAGAACATATTCGAGAAAAGTCTGGGAACCAAATTCATTTTCCGTATTACATAAATTCCGAAGACAATGTTTGAATTAAGTTTATTGTTCCAGCAAAAATATTTCCACAAATTTAGCAAATTAAATTAAATTTATTAGTATGTTTGCATTTGTTGCTTTTGTATTTCTCGCTCATGTGATCAGTGCTCACATTCAAGCCAGAAAATATCTGGAAAGGAATATTGAACTGAAGTTGTGGAATTTCTAAATCCGTCAAGACAAGAACACGACAGCATAGAATGGAGAGTAGTCGTCCAAAAGGGTCATAGTTGAGCGACAACTATCAGCGCGGTAGTTTCACTTTGGTAACGAATTCCAACGTGGGCCCCCATGCGCGGGCTCCAATTCGTCGGTATTATTATCAATGGATTTTGTTATGCGCGAGTCCAACGTGAATGCCAGAATTTTTTCAACATTATCGCTATCGTCATCGTCATACAATTCGTGTGGTCCCGGCACGAGTCAGGTTTCATGCGTGAGGCGCGACTTTCGTGTCTTTTTTCAGCGCGCGCTTGCCCCGGCTGAAGTAGCTGACGCACAAGAGCCTTCCGAGGACGCCTTCCTTTGCCTTTCGAGTATTAAACAAGTTTGTTGCAGTAAAATAAAATTGTTTTGTGCGAATATAATAAGCGCGAGGCTTTAAAAAGTGAGCAAGCGCAGACTAAGAAAACATTTCATGGCAGGTTGGGCTTTTTCACCAACATCCGACGAGGGGTGGCGAAGAGTCCGCTGAGCTGTCACTTACGAAGGCGGTGGACTTGGAGCGCGAAAATCTAAATGATAGAATCTGCGCGCTGAATAATGGCACGAATCAATCAAATCAGAAAACTTTTTTATTTCATTAAAATTAAAACAAAATCAATTACATTCAAACAAATTTTATCAAACAAAATTAATTACAGTTAAAGAAATTGAATAAAATTTAAACAAATTTCACCGCTTAAGTTTAATTTCATGCTTTCTTATGGGCAAGATATTCATACTCTACAGCTGGGCTTCCACGGTGCAAGTTTTATTTCACAGAAACTATGGAACTTGCAATAATTTTTACATGGCGACGTCCACGTATGAAACTTTTCTTTGAAACTACCATTGAAAACCGCGCAACCATAGAGTAATTCAAACGCATTGAGTAAATACGAGTGACGTCACCGCGCGGCGCTCCAATCAGGAACATGAAACATGACAAAAAATAGAACAGTGTTCCAATTTTTGAAAGTGAAACTTTTGTTGCAGAAACTCAGTTTCATTGCAAGTTTCATGCGCACGCCCACGATGGAATTCGAGTTTTATGAAAGCTTTCAAGAAATCTTTCAACAAAAGTTGCACCGTGGATGCCCAGCATAACTGCAACACAGGAGAAGCTTAGGTAAGGAAAGGCAATGTGGAGGCTCGTGACAGGCAGAAAGTGTTACAGTAATACGCTTGCACAGAGCGCTGGCAAAAGCGTGAAACACACGCATAATTCCAAAACAATCGGGTCTTCCACTGAAAAGTTCACATGAAAAGAAAGCGACAGGGACCGAGAACAGTGTGTAAGAACAATAGCGAGTCATAAACTCCTTCTTTCACCCGAGCCGTGAAGTCATTCTGGGCTTTACTTCTCAACAGTCGGTGACACAGTAAGTGCTGGCTTCTCTCCTACAAACTCTGTCTGTAGTAGTAGGAGTGTCAGTTGGTTGTCTTGTTTCGGCCATCTAAACAACACGGAGCGAGTGCTGTTGAAGTATCCAGCATGAAATGGATTTGAGCCTCATGGTCAAAAGAACCTAGCGACCATTTTTTTGGTAAATATTTTTTGTTATTTTTAGAAATGACGAAAGACAATGATTGTTGAAATATTGTTCATTGTAGTCGTTGGAATGCTCATAACCAGAGCCCGGATTTCTATGTAAATGCATATTTTTCTGGGTGAAAGGTACGACTCTGAGGTCTTGGCTTTTGACGTTTCATACAAAGTAGAGTCGATTGAGCTATACTTGATTTTACATATTTGCACATATTTCAGAAAATTTTACATAAACATATGTACCTACATATATTAGGATTTCATACATATTTGGTACATATTCTGACCTTTTCACCTGTGAAAGGCACATATTTTGGGAAAAAATACATAAACTAAAAAATTAATCAATAAACTTTAAGAATTGACAAGTAGCTCAGAAGTTTGCTCCATTCTTGCGTTAATATTTGTCAGAATGGACCCTAATTTAAGAGGTACATTATTTTATATTGATCTTCTGATACTACCCGTCAAACTAGTATCATCCGTGATGGATGAGTGTTCAGCTAAACTGTAGTTAAGAACATGGACTATTCAATTATGCCAATAATTGAGGATAATCTCGTGGAATATTAAAATTTATTTAACAAAGATCTCTCCCTCAAGTTATCGTGAAGTTTTAGCCTGATTCCCGAGAGAACACAAAAAGATTATATAAATGTTTTAAGGTCTCTGAATGCACGGCTTCAGTCCACCAACGCCGTCCACAAGGTCCTCTTAATCAAAGAGTCGACGTCACGCCAGATTTGGGCAAGAGCAGAGTTTCTTATCAATGTTGTGTCTGGGGATGCTTGAGAAAAATTGTGAATGTTTCAGTCAAACAAACACGAGTTATGATTGAGGTCTTGTTCCCATGGCTGCACTGGTGCGCAAGTTGAGTTTGAGTTTGAGTTTGAGTTTAGCTTTATTGTCGAATTCTTCAATGTAAACACTGATTTCCAAGAATGGACACGCAAGTTCCACGCCTGGACAGACGGCTCTAATTAAAAATGAATTCAAATGAAATATGTTGCATAAGAAATGACACTTTGTGTCATCTTGCTTCTTAATAGATACAAATGACATCCAAGCTTCAGGTGAATAGGTGGAACCACTGCGCACGTAATCGTTTAACAGATGGTTATCTGGAAAGGGCCGCACTATCTTGGAACGTCAACTGGTTCATAACTTTGAATGTAGGTCATTTCATTACCCCAAACATGTAAGAGCCGACTTGCTGGAAGTGACGCCGCACGAAAACTTTGGTCGCCGGACATTGAACTGAATTTTGCACGAGCCTTCATTGCACTCTTCAAGCTTAGGGTCATTTTGGATGTTACGAAATCGTAGAGTCCTTGTTTTAATTTCTCTAAATCTTATTGGCGAGGTGCTGTGCTATTGAAGAATCTGTGTATGGATGGCTGAACTGAACTGTGGACAGTACAAAGATTCTGATCTGCGAGTTTAGTCTCTGAGAATAACCACTCTAAACCAGTAGCGCAGCATGCGCTCAGTTAATTGAACAATAAGACTTTGCTTGCGCTGCTTTTGATTTTATTTTAAAAAAGTTTATTTATTACAACACCGCAACGTTTAACGTATTATAACACGATAGTACGTTATACTTAACTACGCCCAGTTTTTAAACAAAAACATATTTTGCAACTGTAAAAGGTCCTCGATTGACCTCAATTCCACCCAAGAAAACATCAACGCACCCATGAAAGGAGTGGAACGGATTTTAGCATTAGCCTTGTGCAAGCTTTACTGAGCTCGTTGCTATAGTTTTATGTTGCTTTCCTCTTAATCAACAAATACTTTTGTTGAATTCATACTTTCGGTCAGTTATCATCATTCGTTTGTTATTCCTTTACTTTTCATTTACGTCGAGTGAAGCTTAGAGGAAAGTATATTCCTCACATCTTCGCTCGCGAATAAAGTTGAGCAGGTTCAACTTTCGACGGAAAGGAAGTTGACGGGAAAATATTCATTTTCGGGATAGTATGAACACGAGGGAAGCATAGAGGAAAGATAGCGGAAAGGAAAAAGGAAGCTCGCGCGAAGCGAGCAGTAAAAAGTAAAGCTTGAAGGCGCGAAAAGATAAAGCGCTGCAGAAGAGGACGGGAATCTTGAAGTAAGTATGAAGGAAAGGATAGCTTGCACAAGGCTATTCTATAAAACCAATTTTTATATAAAATTACTTTATAATAATTAAATTATTTACTCTTTCATTAGTCATTAGGACAAACTTTAATTAGTCTAGACTGATCCTAAAGGTGGTTTCCAAATAATAAACCAATAATGGCATGCCCCTTGCAATCGTCAAACGTGAACTGACTAATGTTCATGAGATTGTAAACGATTACTCCGCAATGCAACCACTAAACATTGGGATAAATTATTCACCCTGCGACTCCGATTTTACTTTCTCTGAATTACCAGTCTAAGCCAGTAGCACACCATTCGAACAAAAACTGAACAATTGCGTTGTACTCGGCGTAGAGAAAACCAATAATTTAGAGACTTGCTCAGCATCAGGCGGAGAATCAGTTGCCAAGGACATTGTTCAATGAAAAAGACAAAGAGACAGAGCAGCATCATAAACGCATAAAGCTTGAATGCAGGACTCAAGTCCACCAGCGTTGTTGAGCTCCACGAGGCCTTGCTCTCAATCAAAGGTTCAAAGTCACGCCAGATTTTGGTAAGAGAAGATTGTCTTTCCAACGTCATATCCAAGCTGTTCTCAATCGCTAAAACTCCGGCAATGGCCTTTCCAAGTCGGCCCATAAGATACGCCAGCCAGTGAGCCGTTTGTTCCCCATCGATGAAAGCCGTCAGTGAAAGATTGGAGCCATGTCTGATAAATCTTTGTTCCATTAGCATATGTGACTGAATAATAGTCGCTCAAAACGGGATACTCTGACAGAACAAGTTGCTCCAAATCCTGAGGACAAGGTGGGAAAGTCGGCGTTGTCATCTCACTCACAATGTTTCCACTGTAGCACATCCCCAGCAACATTGCTCCAAATGCCCACAAAGTGATCACCAGCACAACCTGCCGTGAAGCTGAACGAATTACTTGACCGTAACCATAGAATCGCTCAATGAGGAACATTCCGACAATAGGAGCAGATGATTGCAGTTTGGTCCAGAATGACGACCGAACATTTGCAGACATGACAGCAATGGTTACCGTAAGGCATAACCAGGCCATTGATGTGACGATCCAAGTCAACAAGTCGAGAGCTGTCACAAAGGCCATTACCCCTTTCTTATATCCCGAGCTGATGCAAAGAAAACCATAGATCATATTCATATCGTTCATTAAATTGTTGTTGTCTATTTCGAAAGTTCTGCTGTCAAGTGTTCGTGTGAGAGCATGGTGTGATGATGTAAAGAAAAAATAATTGGAGTACATTTGCTGCGGGGAAACGTTTCCTGGAGGTTCAGATAAATCATAAACGGTAAAGTTGAAGTTTCTGGACGCCATCGTTATTGCGCATTCTAGGGTAGTGGGCACCGCCACTCCAAGCCTACATGGGATTTTAAAAAATAGGTGTCGAACCATAAACGGGGCCCCTTGAAGGTCTTTGTGAATGGTTTGGTGTAGCTGCTGAAAGTAGAACTGATTGAAGGTGGAAACTGTGAACAAGAAGGGAAGTGATTGAAGGGCATGTACAGAATTGATCATTTTTACCGCATGCTCGTCCAGTATCAATAGGTACACCGCGGGTGCTGCAATTAAAAGGAACTTGGTGAAGAAACTCATGTTTTCCATGGCTTCAAGCTCTTTGTTGCTCGCAAAGACCAGAACGTAGTTGAATCCTATATCATACCATGCTAAGATTTCCAACATATTTTCAAGGCGGCGTATATTGTCCATGTACCCGTCTTTGGACATTGTCCAAAGACGGGTACAAGTTTATGGGATTTCCAGTGTACTTTGTCAACAAGAGCGGTTGGAGTTTCAGTGTACCGCTTTTAGTATCGCGAGGAATCTTAGAATCTACTCTCATATAGTTCGCTTCTTTGTCTAGAACGAGGGCACATCTGGTGAGCTGTGAGTAGAAGAGCAAGTACTTTGTGGAGGCAAATGAATCTAAGGCCCAGTCGAAAATATAGACAGTGCAGTTTTCCAGCGAAGACAAAAGATCAATTGTGGTTCTGGTCAAGTTATTGTGGTTATTTTCCGACGATTCGAGTTTTATGGAATTGCAAAATGTAGTCTGAACAAGAGCAGCGACCACAAAAATCTTCAAAGAATTCTCCATTTGGTCAAACTTTCGCATCCTCTTGCTTGCAACTGATCCCAGCCGGATGGCTTTTTAACAGGCACCTCGAAAGACTTTACGGGGCTATAGAACTGTTCAAATTGAATTGAATGGTTTTCGAAATTGAAGTTATGATGCGTTCAAAAGAGGTTTCAGACTAACATGGGAGAGATAGCAGAAATTCAATCAATATGGGAGCACGCTTTGATTACATTACTTGTGCAATAATGCTTACCTTTAACTTCCTGGCTACAACTTGAGATCGAATTAAATTTTACTGCGATTGTGTCTGCAAGGGATTTCGAATCCCCAGGATTCATTGGGTTTGGTCCCAATTAAACACACGGCCCTCTGGTGTACTTTTAATGAATCTGCAAATGGACTGAAACGCCAAAATGTAACAGTACAAGTAAGAGCCGGAGTGACCTCCGGTTTTTTCGGGGTTGCCCCGAAAAATCCGTGTTTTCTCATATCTTGGCAACGGACTGACCAATTCTCTCAAACTTTTTTTGTTCGAAAATCATCGAAAGAAATGATTAACTGTAGAGGCGGACATGAAAATACGTGTAAGTCAGTCGAATCTAGTTTTCTGGACCTGATTTCTGACTTTCTAATTATCGTCCTCCTGCATGGCATTGATGTGCATTATTCTGGTTCATATATTGAAAGTCAATAAAATACCAAACGATTCACATCACATCCAAATAAAGAACCGCGTTCAAATTTAAAACTTTCTAACGTGCAAGAAAGTCAGTTGTACTCTTAGATACTGACTTGGAGATGCTTTACTGAAAGGAGAATTCATGGAGAGGCTCGTGTCTGGCACTGCAAGTTACAGTGAACCGCTTGCAAAGAGCTTTGGCAAAAGCATGAAACCCACGTTAAATTCTAAAACAATCCAGCCTTCCACTGAAAATTTTGTTTGTATAGTCAGAGACAGGCACGGAGAGAAGTCTGTTTTTAATGACAATAGCAAGTCTTATAATAGTTCTTCCATCCCAGCCACGGTGACTCTGGGCTGTAATTCTCACTAGTCGGTGAGAGAGTAAGCTCAAGCCCCTCCCGTCAACTGTAGTAACAACTGTGGTAAGGGAGAATCCAAGTCCTGCGCGTGTCATCTACAGCTACACTAAGCGAAAGCGAATAATAACTGCTGAAAAATTCAGTATTCAATGGACCAGTCTCATCACTAACAATGCTTGGACCACAGTTTGGTGTGATATTAATTCTTACTTTTAGAAATTAGAAAAGAAAAACTGATGATTTGAATATTGATCATTGCAGTCGTTGGAAAGGCAATCACAGTGGGACAGCCTTTGTGTGTGCGTCAACCGGGTGCTATGGAGATTCTGTTGATTCTGGAAATGGAGTTTTCTACTTATCGTTTGTGTACGGATGGCTGAACTGATCTGTGGACGTGGACGGCACAAAGATGCTCAGTAGCAGCGGACCAATAGAATCTTGTACCCAGTGGTAAATTCACACCACTATGGTTAGGACATGTCCTGGTCGTTTAGAATAGTAATGAAACAAATAATATAGAAAAACCACAACTGTGACAACAAGATGTCTAAAAGTGAGCGAAGAGCCTACAAAAAAATTTAAGATAAGATATAGTATAATCCGCTATTACTAACGCGCTAGTAGAAATAGGATAACTACTATAAGCTATCTAAGCCTTCTAGCGCTGTTTTAAAGGCAAGGTTAGTGTAGGTCACTCACAGTCGTTATGTACGTATACACATGATGATAAATGTTTGGTACTCATTATTATACTTAAACGGCCCACTCCCGTAAGACTACAAAGGGTTATTGAAAGGGAAGCCACATTTATAGCATTTTTAGAATAAGAGGAAGACTCTTTCGTTATCTAATCGTCATATCCATGTGTCCTACCACGATTATATGTAGCAGCAAAGCAAATATATTTATTAAAACACGACATGTCATACTAAATGTACGAACAATTTTCAAAAAAACGCGAGCTTTGAAGCTGTAGAAGATCCTCGATTGAACTTTATTCCATGCAAGAAAACATGTAAGCAGCCAAGAAAGCCGTGGAACGTATTGAAGCATACTCTTTAAAATGACATACTATGAAGATACTTTATAGTTGCATTGTGTACTCTAAAATGTCCCCTAGGACACAGTATCATTGGTCAAGACTTATCCTTAAGATTGTATCTAAAAATTAAATCAATAATGGTACACTACTTGCACACGTAAAATGATTAGTGTTGGTGAGATTGTACTTGATTTGTCTGCGATGGATTTACTAGAAACTGGGAAAGTTTATGTACCCTGGGAATTTACTATCTCATAATTTCCACTCCAAGCCAGTAGCGCACCATACTGAGTCAACAATTTTATACTGGTTCAAAACGGGATACTCTGACAAGACCAGCTGCTCCAAATCCTGAGGACAAGGTGGGAAAATCGGATTTTTCTTCTCACTGACTATGTGACTACTGCAGCACATCCCCAGCAACATTGCTCAAAATGCCCACAAGGTAATTACCAGCCGATCCTGCCTGGAAGCTGAACGAATTACTTGACCGTAACCATAAAATCGCTCAATGAGAAACATGCCGACAATGGGAGCTGATGATTGAAGCTTGCTCCAGAACGAAGACGTAATATTTCGGGACATTGCAGCAATGGTTAACGATAGGCATACACAGGCTATTGCTGTGACTATCCAAGTCAACACGTCAAGAGCTGACACGAAGGCCAATACCCCCTTCTTATACCCTTTACTGATGCAAAAAAAAACGATCTTCATTCCAGTCGTCTAGGAAGTGATTATTATCCACTCCGTAAGACCATTTATCAAGAAGTACTGGGAGATTATGGTTAACTTTAACGGTGGTGAAAGAGTTACAGTAAATTTCGCGTTGTAGAACGTTTTCTGGAATATAGTAAAAGTTGTTAGTGGTAAAGTTGAAGTTTTCAGACGCCATCGTAATTGCGCAGTTAAGGACAGTGTACACATCCACTCCAAGCCTACACGGCTTTTTAAAAAACGTAAGGACTTGATTCCGAACTGAGTCCCCTTGAAGGTCGTTGTGAATGGTTTAGTGTAGCCGCAAAAAGTAGGACTCTTCGAAGGTGGAAACTCTGAACAAGAAGGTAAGTGATTGAAGGGCATAAACAAAATTGATCATCTTTACCTCTTGCTCGTCCAATATCAGCAGGTACACCGCGGGTCCTGCAATTCTGAGGAACAAAATCACAGCATATCCTCTTCATCCTCATCAAAGGGTAATGGGGCAACTTTATTAGTGTGCCGCTGAAATACACCACGAGCTGTCTTTACTGTTACGACACGAACAAGACCATCCTCCCACGGGTGGGTCTTCATAATGCAACCTAACGGCCACTGGTTTGGCGGATAGCGCTCATCTATGAGAAGGACCACATCGTTTTCCTTCAGGGAACTCTTCGTAAACCTGCTTCGTAGACCTCTTCGGGCGCTTCTGTAGCCGATGTAGATTTTCCCGGGACAATCGCGACCAAAATGACTGAAACATTTTCTGCTGCATGGCCCATTTTTGAAGTCGGTTGTTTGGTACATCGGTGAAGTCCTTGTCTGGAAGTGCTGTAACAGGTCGGCCTAAAAGGAAATGGGAAGGAGTAAGGACAGAGAGATCTTCGGAATCAGTAGGAATGGGAATAAGTGGGCATGAGCTTAGTGTGCCTTCAATCTGCTTCAAAACGGTGAGAAAGTCTTCATAGGTGCGGGTCATCATTCCAAGGACCGGATATTTAAGGCTGAATTCTTTTAAGCCCGGATTGGATTTTGAATATTCCGCGAAACGTCCTGATTGTTGTGATATCTATTGGTGAAGGGATGGAGAACTTGACAGCCTCTCAGGGCATTGTCGAAGGAATCATTGCTGGTACAGAAAAAGGCCTTGTAATCACCTCTTTCGATTCGCTAGAACAACGAACAATTGTCGGTACCACAACGTGGGGCGTGGCATTGAACTGGCAAAGTCGAAAAGTTTACTGGATCGAGAATAAAGTTGGAATCAAGATTGCAAATCTGGATGGCAGCTCAGCGGAGCTTGTTATTGCAAGCAATTATAAAAACACTGACGTATGGCACTGGTAAATATCTGGACTAATTGTTCTCTTCTGCTCAAACTTGGACGCATCAACCCTTTTCGGATTAGCTTTCAGATATGATTATCATTATTATTATGGAAGTAAAAGAAGCACTTGACTCGCATCATGTGCCAGATTTGTGATTTTCACAATTGATTGCACAATCTGTTATCTCTAGTAAATACTTGAACAATTAAATAAGGTCACTGAACAATAAAAGCCACTTGCAGTAGTGTTTAACCTGATCCCGAACCACTACCCAGAAATCTCCAGTAGTTGACTAGCACGGTGTGAGACAGCTTTACTTTATCAGCCAAAAAATGAAGTTCAGAGCCCTAATAATTCTAGTAATGTGTGGGACCTTGGCGTTTGAAAGTTCAGAGTGTGGGAATATTCTGTTTTTCTTTCCTGGTGGGTCATACAGTCACAAAATTAGTGTGTGGCCTCTTGTGGCTGCAATGGTGGAGAAAGGTCACAATGTGACATTCGTATCCTCGTTTTCCAAGCAACCCTTCAGTCCTAATGGCACTTTGAATCACATAACCTCCGAGTATATTATAAATTCTATGCAAAAGCATTACCATTATCAGGATCGTCTAACTCAGCGTCTCAATT
This sequence comes from Deuterosminthurus bicinctus, assembly GCA_034698825.1. Taxonomy (NCBI): domain Eukaryota; kingdom Metazoa; phylum Arthropoda; class Collembola; order Symphypleona; family Bourletiellidae; genus Deuterosminthurus; species Deuterosminthurus bicinctus. The sequence goes on along the minus strand of JAQIWI010000256.1, from coordinate 30,257 downwards.
CTGAAGAGCGGAAAGCTTGGGACGATTATAATCAAGATACCATTAGACATTGCAAGACTGTTTACTCTGCAGTTAGAGAGGAGGAGGAGCTGAGCAGAGTGTTTTATAATGACTCGTATGACTTGGTTGTAAATAATATGGCATTTGGTGAATGTGGTTTTCCGCTTGCTCACCGTATCATGAAAGAAGATAATGGGAAGATGGTCATCTTTGACTCAATGTACGTCGCTGGTGGGCTGCCAGAAATTTACGGGTTCCCTGCGGAGACATCCTGGATTCCAGATGGAGCTCAAGTCAGAGACTTCCCAATGAGTTTCTACCAGCGGCTGCTCAACTTCTTTACACCAATTTCCCTTTACGTCAAAAGACACTGGGAGCTGTTTCCACCAATAGAAAGAATGATGCGTCACATGTTTCCTGGTCAAGCTCCGGTGTCCTTTGGGGAAATTGAGAGAAATGCTAGTTTGATTTTTGCTGCCACACATCACACTGTAGACTTTGGGAGGTCACTCCCGCCTTTTGTGGTCAATATTGGGGGCATGCAGTGCTGGGAAGCGAGAAAAGCTTTAGATGGAGTAAGTTGCATGTGTAATTTGTTATTTAGATTTATTATTATTATTTAATATGTTGTCTTAGGAGATGCAAGAATTCCTGAATAATGCAAAACAAGGAGCTGTTCTCATTGCATTTGGCTCTACAATCGATCTGTCCAAAATCCCCCTGTACTTTAAAAATACATTCTTTGAGGTCATGGAAAGATTCCCAGACATTCAGTTTATATGGCGGTGGGACGGAGAGCTCCCTGCTAACCACCCCAAAAATCTAAAGGTTGCTAAATGGCTACAACAGTTGGAGATCCTTGGTGAGATTTTTTCAGACATGTAGTCCCAGTCCCAGCTTGTTGCTTTATGTCAGTTTTGTCTGGATTTCAGGCCATCCCAATTTGAAAGCCTTTGTAAGCCACGGAGGACTCAACAGTGTGACAGAAGCTACATGCCAAGGTGTCCCTGTCATAGTTTTCCCCTTGTTTGTCGACCAAGACTACAACGCTTATCGAGTGCAAGCTTATGAAACTGGCGTACGGCTGGAGGCGAGAACACTTACTGCAGATACCATGGAAAAAGCTATCAAAGAAGTGTTGACCAATGAAAAGTGAGTGTATAGGCTGGATACATTTTGTTGAGTCGAGTGTGTGAGGAGTGAGGAGTCAGCCAACATTAATTTTTATTTCAGATACACAAAGAACATGAAAGAAATGTCTAAGGCGACTATGGACCGTCCGATGAGTCCCGTAGTTACGGCAACTTACTGGCTTGAATTCCTTCTCCGTCATCAGAATACACGCTGTCTGAAACCATTGAATGTATTGCCATGGTGGCAACAAAAAATGTTGGATATTTTTGCTCTACTGTCATTCGTCATGGCAGTGCTCATTTTTTGTGTGATGCTCCTAGTACGCCATGCCATTAGAATGCTCACTCACAACTTTTTTAGTCTTTTGCTGACTAAGAATTTCTACTGCTAAATCCAATGGGATTATTACACTGATATTTGGACTCAAAATTAAAAACTTTTGAAATGGTGAAAAATGCTTGAAAATGTCTTCAATAAGGATAGGAAGTAAAATAGGACTTGCCTGGTGGCGGCTTTAGCTCACTTGTCGAGGTAGAGTCGATCTGTTCTCGAAAGCTCCATGAATTATCGTTCGTGTATTCTACTCAGCGTCTCCACGATCACGATAGCCTTGGTGGATTGAATAAAGCTGAGAGCCTCGAACCCGAAACAGAACAATAAAACTAAAAAGGAAAATCCAATCCAAGCAAATCCCAAATGAATCAGGATCGCAAGTTCTCTACACGTCAAACTGGCGTAGATAGTTACTATGATCGTGCTTGAAATGCTAAAGATTGACGGAACATTCATGATTTTGATCAATCTGTTTAAAACACAAGTAATTTGGAGCAGGTAGTAATTGTCAACCAAAACATGTACAAAAGTCTGAGAATCTGCAAAATCCGGACATAGTAATGAGCTGAAAGCCCCCAATTTGTCATTTTCATACCACACTCAATAGAGATTTGAATGGAGCTCATCAATCAAGAAGTTGGTTCAGATTTTAGAATTTTTATTTGTGAATTTAACATCAAATTTTCAGCCAAACAATGGGCAACCTTCAGAGCGCAGAAAAATCCTCCTCACAATAATGGCAGCGTTGATAAAGGCTTTGACTTTACAGAAGGCCTATAAATGCGGCATTGCTGGTGATCATCATGCAACAGTGGATACTCAGAGCTATTCCTGAATGAGTCACTCTAGAAACCTCAGCTTTTTCTTTCCAAATCAAACAGACAGTTGATATTTGATATCTTTGAACTGCTTGAACAGCAGCTTGTTTCCTGTTCATGTTCCAATTCATATTCCTAATCCTAATCCACTTTGCCTGCGTCTGTTTAATCCAATATTCCTAGTCCAGGGATACACTGTGGTCCAAAATCCAATTCTTTATTCCAAAATTGCTCAAAGCGAGGCCTCCACCTCCATAAAACATGGCATTAGCTGTTCTAAAAGTCAATTGCAGCAGATACACATGAATTCATCTGCATAAAATGCAACTGCATGGCAAGTATATATTCCTAGCAATAGTTATTTAATTTGACATGGTGGAAGCTTGTAATGATTATTCCAAAATCCACAGTCCGTTAATTTGAAATAAATATTCCATATTTCAATTTTTTAATCCCTTAATTTGGAATTAATATTCCACATTCCCATTTTATAATCCATCAACTTAGATTTTATTCCACATTCAAAAATTCCAATCATAGCGCTTGAGCGGTTCATTCCGAATCCATAATCCACTTTCTGAATTTGCTGGATTGCGCATCACTGATGGTTATATATAATATATTGTTACCTATCTGCCCAACACCACAGCTTGCAATAATATCCACAAGTCCTCCAAGTCCTGTTACTTTCCTCTCCTCCAAGGACCCAAAGCTAACGGACCCTTGAATGTCAAAGCTGACCTGACCTTCACTATTCTCGTCTGGTAGGTGGAGCAGAATGTTAAAAACACTTGCACGTCGAATTTTCCAGCCTGTGAACCCGAATAAAGTTGCCAATATAAAGTTGTCAATTGCAGGTAGATCCACGGAATTTTATGGAAAACTTTCAAAAGCCCATAGAAGCATTATAAGAACACGAAATTCATAAAACTTGACACGTTCAAGAGAGTTTGAATTTTTTAAATTACCAGTCATTCCACCGCACGTCAGAACTGTAAGGCAAAGGATGTGTTGGAGTTGTGTCATTGCGATCAAACCCGAAATTTTGCACGAGTCTATTGACGTCACTCCATGGTAATCGCTCACTGCTCAAAGTGACATACGTCCCTCTTTCTGCAGCAGTCCGAGTGCAAACATCAATGTCCTCCTGTGAGTCAATCGTTGATCCTTTGATGTCACATGCGAGAAGTTTTTATATATTTTTCTGTGAGCAAAAGTTGTGGGATTCTTGCTAGTGGCATCGGGACTGATATTCCAATGAGCCTGTGGATGAGGTAAATGGTGCTCTGACACTCTATCCGAACGTGGCGAAATCTCAAAATTAGAACGTTTGTCAACGTTTCCTCATTGGTGGAGTGTTAATGGCGGTTGAAGGAGCTGGAAACTGGAGTTTGCTATATTTTTTATGTCTGTGAACCGAAGCATGGACCGGGTCCATGCTTCGGGTGGACCTCAAGCCAGCTAGCTTCTGAATGAGTGAATGAGCCTGACCATCGAAACATATCTTGTGAAGTAAAGTTAAACGGAATGGAATAGAACATTACAGAACAATTTGATTGGTAAAAGAACAAAAAGCCGTTCGTAGCCGCATGATACCAGTATTAAATCTTTTAGTTTCTGGAACAAATTTGTAACTGAATGAAGTTGAGCTTCTTCGTTTAGCTTATGTAATGTTGGTGCGTCCGTTTCCACTGCTATAATGATGCTTGCATTGGACAGTCGATAATACAAACAAACAGGACAATTACACGGTAATAGCACTTAATCATAGTTGATGTCCTTCATATCGGGCTGCATGTTGAGATGATGCTCTTGTCTGTTTTTGTTTATTTACAGCCTGGAGATTGTGTGGTGAGCAAAGTCTACTCCTTGGATCTGTCCAGCTACAACATTAGTTAAATTCCAGCAGCAGCTTCTATTGTAGAATTTGAATGAATTTATAATGTACATATGAATTGTACTTGACTTTTTTATGTGACTTGTGTAGAGCCTTGAGGCTTGGAGGTTTTTAAAGGCGCCTGACTCCCACACACCTTTTCTTTTAATATTGTCCACGTTATTGTCTTTGATATTGTCCGCAATGTTTTTTATGTAATGAAGGAAAGGAAATGGAATTTGATGATTAATTATTACAAAAAAACATTAAATTGTGATCACAACTGGATTTACAACTGAGGAAATCCCAATTTTTATACCAAGGAAATTGAAAATTTTTTAACTTAAGTTTCCGACTCATCTCCGTCTTCATTTCCACTCGGCTGATTGCTTTCGTCATCACTGTCATCATCCCCATCGTCTTGATTCACAGGATGCTTGTTCTTGCTCGCCTTCTTAGTATTTTGAATTTCCATAGTCTCCTCTGCAGCTCTCTTCTTTGCTGCGGCAGCAGCAGCTGGCTGTCGCTTTCTTCTGCCCTTGGGTGGAGGCTTCGGTACAGTGAACTGGGTGCCTGAAGTTGACGCCTGTTCCGAATCCAACACTACAACTGTGAGTCCTCTTGGCCAGAGGACTGGGCGATGTCTTCATCATTATTGCTAAGGTTGCAACGCACTTCCATTGTTTGCTTTCGGGAGTTCTTCACTTTTCCTGAAGAAGGAGAAATCATTTTACATAACACCGTTTGATTTTTCCACTTGGGCTTCTTCAGCATGTCATCCAGCCTAAGCTCGCCCGGCTCCAAGTCTTCCATATAGTCGGGAAATCCAAAATTTCCGTAATTAAATAAACTGCAATCAAAATTTGAGAGGTAAATTTGACTTACGTTCAACATCACTGGAGGACATTCTTACTCACTCCAAATTTCCCATGTTAAATCCCATAAGAAAAATCCCATCCCTTGGCTCTGGCTTATTATTACTCTCCTCTCACACACACATCTCTACCTCTATTCCTCTCACTGCCTGTGAGTCGGCCCACATCTACCCCTGACTACATTCCCGGTATCGACTTAAGTCCTTACACAAAACACACGCGAGCTTGGGAATTTCCATGGAATGGTCTCAAGATTGACAAGAAATGTGGCTGCTTGAAGACCACATGATGAGCTCCATGGCGACGACTAAAAATTTAAATAAAATCCAGATTTATTTTTGGTTTATTTTGTTTATTTAATTATGTGAATTTAATTGAAAAAATAATGTGGTGTGGGGTGAGCTGATTAAAAGTTTAATTTGTGCAGGAAATGAGAGTGAGAGAGATGTGACATGGAAAACCCGATTGAGTTTTGTCGTTGCAAAATTGGATCGAGTCGTTTAGGCACAAATTTTCCGTGTTCTTTGGCTAGACTTAAGTCATTTAGTTCGGACCGGAAAACACTATTTGCTATCAAAACGGCATAAAGGCTATCATCTAAATCAGGCAGAACTTTTCTGTTGAGTCCTCCTCATCTTCCGTCTCTTGCTTCACTTGAAATTCTTCATGTTAAATCCCATAAGAAAAATTCCACGTAGCTGTTCCAGACCTCTCACAGCCTAAGACTTATTTGACTGCAATTTTGTAACAATTTCAAGCAACAAATTATTTTTTGTCATTTTTCAAACCAACTAATCATTGTTTTGTCATTTCTCAGAGCAACGAATCACATTTCTGTAGTCATTTTGTATGCAACAAGTTTATTTGGAAGCTTATTTAATTTTCCATTACTTAGAGGGGCTATGGCCCCGTCCAAAAATTGATTTTGCAGCATGACAGGACCACGTAGAGGCCCCATCCAAGTCATAAGCATTTACGTATACACTGTGACATTGCTGGAGATTGAGAATCTCATCCCATCTATCTCCCTGGGCTCCCTAAAACTCAAACGGAACTCGGGTTATCCACCAAAATTACCTTCAAATCTCTCAAACTTCCGCCCAAAAATCCCTTAAAAAATTCCTAAAAATCCACTTATCAATCTGACAAACTCTAAAAATATTATCAAGTTAAAAAGCTTGAGAAGTTTAATTTTTAATGTTATTTTTCATGTAGTTGTGTCTGTGTTTATATTGCAGGTAGAAACTGGCTGGCTGTGGCTACAACGGAGGAGACTGGCTAAGGGTCTCACACGTGTTATTCACACTTGTCAAACTTGGGGATCGTGCACACATCATAGGGGGAGGGGGGTCTGGCTCCTATTTAAATAACATATTATGTACATACGAAAATCGGAGGGGGTAGGAGGGGTTTTGATCACAATTTTGATGATATGATTTGTGCACGATCCCTTGCCTGGGAATCTCTCTAGTTGAACAAATTCACACAGTTGATTTATTCCCGTTTTAAAGGACTGAATTGGACGGAAATTATTGGATTTTTGAGTCCAAATTTGAAATGGAATTTTTCTTATGGGATTTAACATGGGAAACTTGGAGTGACCGACCCTTGGAGAATTTTGTGAAATTATGAATTATTTGTACGTTGCCTTATTGGAGGAGAAGTTGTAAATAAAACCAATGAGATTTTCTTGGACAATTTAATTGCGGTTGGTATTCATTCATTGATTTATTTTTTATAGAGCTTGAAAGGTCACCAAGACGTCAAAGGTAACCATGACATGACAGTAGGTCATCCAAAAGCAAAATCCTTTTTTCCTGAGGGGATTTAACATGGAGAAACTCAAGTGAAGTAAGAAGGGACCATTGGGAAGATTTAAAGTTTTTGAGCTTGAAATTCACAATGGGATTTTTCGTATGGGATTTAACATGGGAAATTTGGAGTGAGTAAGAGGGGACCACATGAAAATTTCACATTTCTACTTCCAACTTTTCAAAATTAGGTTTTTTTCCATTTTTAGGCCATTCCGAGACTTTGTAGTTTTGAGCTCGAAAACCAAAATCCGATTTTTCTTGTGGGATTATTTAATAGGAAATTCCAAATGAAGTAAGGAGGGACCCTTGGAAAAGTTGTTATATTTCCGACTCATGGACATGTCATGGCCGATCCCGACGTCATTAGCAACTTGCTATAGAGAACTCATTTGGTGCTGCTGCTGCTGGTCCTAATCATCCGCCGGAGGTTCCATTCGTAGGGCGATGGCTTTGGCAAAAGCTCTAGCAACAAGTGCCGCATGTGGTTGCCAATCTAGACGTCGAGTTCCGTCCTAGAAATTTACCCAAAAACAGTCAGCAATGTCACACTTGTCGAGCAAAGTTTTTGACTGATTTTCCGCTGACTTTGACTCGACATATTTGAGAGGGAATGGTGAAATATTTGTGACAAATACCAACGGTGGTGTAGCGAACAAAAGTCTCCTGATTCTGGATCATAGCGTCCACAGCAAGCTTCTCGCAATATTAGGCAGTTATAATTGCAATTGTGGGCTGCTTCGCCTTCACCATTGTTAGCATTTGTTTCACAATCCTGGCTTGCGTCTCATTTTGTACGACGCGAGTGAATCCGTTTGTGTCCAGCATTTTAATCAATAAGCCTTTGAACTGGAGAATTTCCAGCTGCGGTTTGATCTCTTCGTCAGTGCATTGGGTTTGTCTATAGTGGAGAATTTATTCAATTTATATTTGTTATTATTCCATGGTAACATTTTTATAAGCTGGACAAACAAGAGAGAGCTCACTTTGAAATGTCGGCTAAAGTGAGTGGGTTCGGGTCTGACTGATACTTTGAACTCGAGGGAAATTTGCGACTGTGAATCTTCTGCCACCACGCCTGTCACAAAAATAAAATAAAATTTACAAAAATTCTAAAGTCGTTCCCTCTTCATCAAGTAAATGGTCGAAAAGTGGGATATAGATTCATCAATTAAATGGTCTGAAAGTTGGATGGGTTCATCAAGGAAGGCTCACCTTTCGGAGCACCCACGTCCATCGTCCTCCGGCATTTGTTGAATTTTTTGACTAGAATGTTGACTTGAAAAAATCTTCTTGAGGCTTCCAAAGGCTCTTGCTCTCCCACAATCTTGTTCAATGTACTGAAAGGAGATCAAGGAACAAGAAAATTAATGCATCCTCCTATCAAAATCATCATCATCATTCCCAACCACATGTCATCAAGGTCATCATGCTCAACTTTATTCATTTTAAAATCTAATTTTAAAACCTCCAAAAAGAAGGCCCAAATTAATCCTTCAGAAAATTCTCAAGTGTGAATCCTAAAAAAAATCCTTAAATAAATTCTGAAAAAAGTCCCAAACAAATCCTTGAAAAATTCTCAGAAAAATCCCAACTGAATTTCACAGAAAAACTCACCTCTCATCACTCCGCCCACATGTCAAAGGTCACTGCAGCCAGGTCAAAAATAATTCACAAAAAGGTCAGACTTGAAAGAGGAGGAAAGGAGGACAGCTGATGACGACGACGACGACGACGAATATGCCCAAATTCCCACAGCAGCTTCAATGGAATAATGCTGGAGAAAAAAATGAAATATAGGAGAGAAAGGCGGGTTTTTCGCGTCTTCTTACATCCGCCCTGAAGTAGATGTCTCGGGGATTGGAAGGAGCTAGGCGAAGGCATGTAGACGGGTAAAGTCTATAGGCCTCTCGCCAAAAGGCACCCACCAAAACCGGCTTTTTCCGTTTAAACTCATTGCCAGGGGAACCAAAAAGCAGAAAATGACAAAGTGACTCAAGTCCATTCTACATGCTAGCTTCCTACATTTTTGGAATCCCCACCTTTTAAAACCCCCAAATCCACAAGGTCTAAAGTCAACCTGGGTCCTGAAAAAAGCTTATTTGACCCTTAATGAATCATTTCGAAGTGGAAAAATCCACATCTGAATTTTTTAATGACCTCAAAAATGCATAATTTGCCCCTGACCCATAATAAAGCACCCCTGACTCCTGTAAAAAAACATAATTAACCTCCAAAACGGACCAATTGACGCCTGACCCCTTGAAAAGGCACCACTGTGACACCCCTTGCAATAAGTCAAATTGACAATAGAAAAAAAATGACCCTTTACCCCTAGAAAAAACAGCACAATGATTCACCCCTGACCCCTTTAAATGTCAAATTGGCCCCCTGCAGAAAAAATCACAATTCGGCTCGCCCTGTAACCAGTGCCATACATTGGCCTCTACGAAAGTCATAGAGCAACCCACTGATTCATTTCTTCATTCAAAGATGGCCTCAACTCGATGGCAATTCAGAACCCCAAAGTCGTTTTCACCAAAAGGTAAGTGCGCTAGATCCTGTTAGTCATTAACTTTGATTGGTTTTTATTGCGGTGATAGCACAACCTAAAGCTAACACATCAAAAAATATCAGGGGTGGAACGCTGCAGTTAATACCAAACAGTTAAAGTTGATGCAGGTGTGCTTTGGCGATACATACCTTATTATGATTGTGATTTTAGCTGGAGTTCATGTAGCTGAAATACAACAACAGCGCGGACTCAATAGCTATGGCCAACATGTAGTTGCGCAAAACCCCAACTCACCATCAAAACCGGTTTCAATAAGGGCTTTCTGATAATGAATTTCACGGGTTCGGATTTTTAACCGCTTGCTCAGAAAAGTTAAATACCAGTTGAGGTTAACCTCATGTATGATTTTTGGGGTTTTAACCGGTTTTTTGTAAGGGTTCTAAAACCGGTTGCATACACTGCTAAAAACTAGGAAAATCTACGTGCCCTGCTAGTTTACTCTCTCAGAATTACCACTCGAAGCCTGTAGCGCACCATACTCAGAAAAAAGAACAACTGCGTTGCGTTGTAACGCGGCATAGAGAAACCAAACAATTTCGAGACGAATCAAATGCAAAGGACATCGTTCTATGAAAAAGACCAAGAGAGAGAGCAACATGGCAAGGCAGAAAAGCTTGAATGCAGGACTCAAGTCCATCACCGTCGTTGAGGTCCATGAGGCCTTGCTCTCAATTAAAGGGTTAAAGTCACGCCAGATTTTGGCAAGAGAAGATTGTCTTCTCAATGTCATGTCCAATTTGCTCTCATCCTGTGACGATATATTAAAATAATATCGAATGCGAGCAGCACTTATAACATCACTCCAATACTTTTGTAACCCACATTGAAACAATGTACTCCAAAATTTTCGGAGTAATAAAACAAGACAGTTCCTCTGGAAGAGAAATACGTGTTTTTTATCAAAAGTATCCAAACTCCCTCCAGGCAAAACATGTTGTTTGTTCTTCTGCATGGCCTTCATCATTCCATAGGCCTTTAAGTCATGGGACGTGCCTGCATATGCGAACAAATCATAGTTGACACTTTCATTAATTCCGGCGTTAGCCTTTCCAAGTCTGCGCACAAGATTAGCCAATGTGCCGTTTGTACCCTCTGGATAATACTCATCACTGTACCGTTTTAACCATATCCCATAAATCCGCCCACCATTATCATCAAAGTCAACAATTTCATACTGGGTCAAAATGGGATACTCTGACAAGGCAAGTTGCGCCATATCCTGAGGACAAGGTGGGAAAGTTGGCATGGTCATCTCACTAACCATGTGTCCACTGTAGCACATCCCCAGCAACATTGCTCCAAATGCCCACAGGGTGATCACCAGCCGAACCTGTCTGGAAGCTGAACGAATAACATGACCGTAACCATAGAATCGCTCAATCAGAAACATGCCGACAATTGGAGCTGATGATTGCAGTTTGCTCCAGAATGAAGACGTAATATTTCGGGACATTGCAGCAATGGTTAACGATAGGCATAAACAGGCTATCGCTGTGACGATCCAAGTCAACACGTCAAGAGCTGACACGAAGGCCAATATCCCCTTCTTATATCCTTTACTGATGCAAACAAAACCCTTTTCTTCATTCCAGTCGTCTAGGAAGTGATTATTATCAACTTCATAAGAACTTTTGTCAAGATATCCTGGGAGATTCTGGGTAAGAATACCGGAGGTGAAAGAGTTGCAGTAAATTCCGCGTTGTAGAACGTTTTCTGGAACATAGGAAAAGTTGTTGATGGTAAAGTTGAAGTTTTCAGACGCCATAGTGATTGCGCAGTTAAGGACAGTGTACACATCCACTCCAAGCCTACACGGCATTTTAACAAAAGTAATGACTTGATTTCGAACCGAGGCCCCCTGAAGGTCTTTGTGAATGGTTTGGTGTAGCCGCAGAAAGTAGGACTCTTTGAAAGTGGAAACTCGGAACAAGAAGGGAACTGATTGAAGGGCATGAACAAAATTGATCATCATTACCTCTTGCTCATCTAATACCAACAGGTACACCGCGGGAGCTGAAATTTGAAGGAACTTGGGGAACGAGCTCACGTTTTCCATCGATTCAAGTTCCTTGTTGCTCGTGAAGACCAGAACATAATTAAATGGCATGTCATACCATAACAAGATTCTGTACACGTATTCAATACGCGCTTTATTGAGCAGTGTTATTGATAGTTGTTGAGAAGGGTATAAGTTAATGCGATTTGTAGTGAACTTTCTCAACAAGAGCGATGGGAATTCCAACTTGCCAGTTTTTTTATCACGAGGGATCTTAGAAGTTGTTGTCCAATAATTCGTTTCTTTGTCTAGAACGAGGGAACATCTGATCGAATCTGAGTAGAAGAGCAAATACTTTGTGGAGGCAAATGAATCCAAGATCCAGTCAAAAATAAAGACAGTGCAGTTTTCCAGCGAATACAACAGCTCAATTGACGTTTCGGTCAAATTTTGGTTTTTTTCGGGCGACTCAAGTTTAATAAAAGTGCAAAATGAAGTATGCACGAGGACACCGACGATCAAAATCATCAAAACATTCTCCATTTTGTCAAACTTGCAACTAAGAGGAGGACTTACGGACATGGAAAGATATTTCTCAAGTCTTAACGAGGCACTAGAATGATAGAATTTAAATTTAATTTCTTTTTAAATTAAAGTTACGAATAACATCGTAACTTACGATGCGATCGAAAGAGGTTTTAGATTTATATAGGAAAGATAGCAGAAGTTCAATTAATATGCGAACAGGTTTCGAGTACTTTGTTTACCTTTAACTCCATAACTACAGCGGAGCATTAAATTAAATTTTAATTTGAGTATATGAGAGTGCACGGGCTTTTGAATTTGAATGACTTATTGACAGAAATCTCTCAAGTCTTTTCAAGGCATTAGAACTGTTAAAGTCGAATTAAATTGTTATTAAAATTAAAGTCACTATGCGATCAAAAGAGGTTCTAGCCTAACATGCGAAAGATAGCAGAAATTTAATCAATTTGCAGACAGATTTGGATTACTTTGTTTACCTTTATTTTGTCGACTACAATGTGAGATTGAATTAAATATAAATGGCGCGAGCCTTAAAAATGTGAGCGCGCGCAATCAAACAAATATTCACAGATTGGTCCTCTTTACTAAGATTCCACCAAGTAATTGGTGCCGCAGAGTCAGCGGAGCTCTTGCATTTATTTCAACAAACTTCATTAAATTTGAATTGAAAGAAATTTCATCCTGTAAGTTTAAATTTCATGCTTTCATACGTGCAAAATATTCATACTCTTGCTACAACATTGGATCAGCTTTGGTACGGAGGGACAATGAACCATTTGCAAGAAGCGTTAGCAAAACTATGGAACCCATACCCACGCAGAATTTCAAAACAATCCAGTCTTCCACTGAAAAGTTTACACGAAAAGAAAGAGACAGGCACGGAGAGAAGTGATTAGGAACATAAGCGAGCCATAAGCTCCTTCTTCTATCCTAGCAATAGAGTCAATCTGGGCTTTACTTCTCTAAAGTCGGTGGCACAGTAAGTTATGGCTTCTCTCGCACTACTTTGTCTGTTGTAGGGACTCCAGTCGGTCGCCTGGTTATAGCCATCCAAACAACACGAAGCGAATACTGCAGAAGGAGCCAGCATGAAATGGATTAGAGTCTCGTATTCATAAGAACCTAGCGACTAGAGTTTTTGGGTAATACTTCTTGTCATGTTTAGAAGTACGGAAAGAAAATGATTATTGGAATATTATTTATTGCAGTCATTGGAATGGCCATCATCGTGGGACTTTATGTAGCAGCAGGAGAGCAATTTGATGTTGTATCAAATAGCAAATTTACGCAACTGTGGTCCGGACATAATGTATACAATTAAGATTAAACGAAATAATATACAAAAGCTGTCACCATGACAAAGGTTAATCTGTTGATGAAGAGAATCTAACAGGTTTCCTAGCTAAGTAATGTATACTTATAAAGTGCTAAATGATGAAACGGTTCGCACTAACATGGCATGCTTGTAATAGTCACTGCTGGTACGCCCCTTAGCACATGCATTGGCCACTCTCCGCTTTTTCGCAGTTAGGCCTGTCCCATTGATCTGTCTTTCTGACATTGAACACACTTGTTTAGAATTTATTTTATTTTTAAAGTTATTGCAAAGTTTTCACCTCATTCCCGATTGTACACAAAATGCTTACACCAATGTTTTTAGGTCTATTGCAATAAAGAAATCCGTTGAGAAGACATATTCTAGAACTGTTTGTAATTTTGGCTTGGAATTCTGAAAATGAAACCAAAGCTTTGATTGCCCTTCGCAAAGGCAACTCCAGTTCCTGGTTTTCCAATTATTTAGGTTTTCACTGAATTTGGACTTGAGAAGGGAAAATTTTAATTGTGCATTCAACTGGGGAAGATGGTGCTTTCCCATTCCAGGATTTCCCAAGTGGACCAAGTCTTTCAAAGGCCGCGCTCAAACAACAAGTTCTACCGACACTTGGAACAAAACTGGAACGACATGAATGTCCACAGGCAAATAGCCGTTCATGTAAGCATGCCGTATTTTATCTCTTGAACCTGAGTCCAGTTGCAGTTACGCATCGCACGATAAGCAAGGTAAGCGGTAGAAAGACCCTTGAAGCGTTTTCTACGTCGTTCCTCACAAGAAAACGAAGAAGACAGGTTGATCGAGGTATGATCATGAGGTTCAACGGGCGAAAGCCCGTGAAGTCTCCCGAATTTTTCATACAAAAAAACAGACATTAATGTGGGACCCTGCGAGGTGGCGACCTGGTGATGACGACGGCAGAGGCATCAAGTTTACGATCCAAAATATGAAGAATAGATCTGGCTTGAATTCAAGACCACGCTTTCGTTTTCAGAACAAAGTAATTTATTTTACATACTAGCTCATGGATTATCGACAAGAAACAGAACATGAATACATTCAACTCTACTTGTGAGGTGGCATCACAACAGAGCTTGAGTCATTCCAAGTTTATTTTTTTGCTATGGTGATGCACTGCACAGCTGCTCTCTCAAGCAAAAGTTTGTGGCTTGCTTAAATGCCAAACTGCATCAGAAAACCACACGTTCAGCATTTCGAAAAGCAATTCAAAGCGATTAAGAGTAGACGAAAAACGAATCTACGGCCCTGTCATGTCAAGATAAACCTGATAAGCTTAGGTACTTATTTTGTCCCAGCTCCATGTCCCCTAGGCTACAATGGAATGGATTTTTGATTTAGGTTATAGATATTTTCAGTTAGACGTAGTCAAACTTCCTCTGCAGTACGTATTCTCATGTATGGGCGCGGGCGCTGCAGCATATTGTTATATGTATAAAATAAATTACTCCGATATGCAGTAGTACAGATCTTACAGCTATCAGATATAATGTCTAGAATTGGCTGTGGCCCGTTGAAAGGTACACACTCTCAATCGTGAATAACTCCCGACATTTTAAGTCTATGGAACTTTTGAATACCGATTCTGAAGCTGTAATATAATATAATAATAACTTATCATTATTACTGCCTTCCTTCCTAAAAATTGTCCACCTGCCAATGACATTACTGACAGCATTCGTTAGTACGTGCAAGATAATTCATATACTAATTATTCCTACAACATTGCATTAGAGAAGCTGTGTTAAGGAAAGACAATTGGGAGGCTAGTGTCTGGCAAAAAAAGCTACATTAAACTGCTTTTGCCATGTAACCCAGGCAGCATTCCAAAACAATCCAGTCTTCAACTTAAAAGTTTACACGAAAAGAAAGAGACAGGCACGGAGAGTACGTAAGAACAATAGCGAGCCATAAACTCCTTCTTTCCTCCAGCCATAAAGTAATTGTGGGCTTTACTTCTCAACAGTCGGTGACACAGTCAGTAGCGCAACCACCGTGTAAGAATTCAACACATGTCTAACACAGAATTCAGGTTTAACCCTTGAAATAAGCAAAATTAACTAAAAATAACAGCTTAAATTAACAACGTCGTCTTACACAAGAAACTTTCTGAGGTTGCGCCACTGGACACAGTAAATACCGGCTTCTCTCCTACTACTCTGTCTGTAGTCAGTCGGTTGTCTTGGTTTGGCGATCTGAACAACACGAAGCCGTATCTTCAAGCTCGTGGCCAATTGACATGTCAAGGTTGGAGAGCTCCTGAGTCAATTTCTCAATACGATGTAGGTGAGAAGCCATTAATGGATCTGTGAAAGGACGGCTTAACTTGCTTGTAGTATATGACACAAAGATACTTAGTCGCTGAACAGAGAAAAACATATTGTATCAATTGGTCATTTGGTACGTTGGACATTACGTGGTCGTATCGAATTATAATGAAAACAAATAATATAAAAAAGTAATTACCGTGACAGATTTTAATCTGTGGAGGAAGAGAATCTAAGTGGTTCTGACGTAATGCATTATAATTTATAATATAAAGTGTTTAATGATGACATGCTTCCCAACAACATGACATTGTTTCTTGTATTCATTGCTGTAGTTGCAATCCGACTGCATACATTTGCAGTGGCCACTCTTCATAGTTTCGGATACTGTAGCAACCCCTTTGTAGTTGTAGTTTTCCAGTCGTTTCGACAATGACCAACTTTAGCAGTACGAGTATTCGTGTCGGCTTTAACATTATAATCCCCGCCTTATTATTATTATTAAAAAAAACAAATAGTAGCTAAAATATTGTGAGAAAAATAATGGTAAAAAATATACGAGACGTTTCCATGTAGACTTTTTATTATTGGTAAAAATTGAAAAAAACATAACACTTGAAAGTAAATGACAATAAAAACGTTTCCAATTATAAATGAATTTTTTTCTTGTGAGGGATCATAATTAACGGCTGGAAAAAACAATGCTGATTGCAGAGTTGAAATCCTGAAGAAAACTGACAGAAATATGGAACTGTTGGAAAAAGCATATTTTGGCATGCCCGATTCTCGTGTAAGAGTAACATAGCTCATGGACATGAATAGGGCGATCCATCAGCTCTGTCGTCCTGTTTTTCAACTTGTTCAAAATATTCGGCTTTTGGGTCGCCTGAAATTAAAACTCTTAGAAAAAAGTTGGGTTTTATCATGGACTCTTAAGGGACTTTAATTATATTTTGAACGCTAATATCTCCGTAAATAATGATCGCAGCGACATGTGGAGCACATTGTTTGAAAGATGAGAGCTCAGAGAACGTGTCTGTGCGTTTTAAAGGTGAGCTCTAGAGGAAACCAAAAATTTCAATAACTGCTACCATAATTTTTATTCAAGTTCAAAAGCCTATCTCTGCGCCACCCTGTATTTACATACGAATATGAATCCTACAGACAGATATTATATAAATATTCATCAACGAATATTTAGTAGTCTCCTTCGGGATGAAGACGACGCAACAACTGCACCGTGGAATCCGTCTGGACGTTGAAGTCGTGAAGGGCGCGTCCATCCAAAAGCTCTCTTCCGCGGAAGATGAGACGCTGCTGGTCTGGTAAGATAGTACCACCATTCTGCTCCGCTATCTTGTATTTGAGTTCAAGAGCCGTATCCGAAGGCTCCACGTCCAAGGTCATGGTTTTTCCATCCGGAGTCTTGACCAAGATTGGCATTGGGCTGGAGGTGCTGATGATGACACTCTACGTTAGAAGGACATTACATGGTTACAAGCTGTTACGGACTTTACTATTATACTGTAGTAAAAATTAAGTACTTACGATTAGGACCAGAACCGTGAGAAGAATCATCCCATTGACAGATTTTTTCATGTTGATAGCAAATTTGTAAGATGGCGACAGAAAAAACTGAATATTGAAGAGAGAACTTTGGCTTTCCTCATTGAGTACTAGGAGCGTGTACGGGATTGCCACGCCTCAAAGTTATATGTATACAGGAATGCCAGTTAACTTACATTCACTTATAGCAGCAGTAAGATTCGCCCTATTAAACTTCCACGCCTACTACGCTTCAAGAACTTCGTCTATTACGGCTTGATAAGCAATAGAAATACCTAAGGTGTACATGCAATAATCATGCATTTAGCATTTTAATCCCTCATAGACAAAGGTTTTAAGAGCATTAAGAGCTCATAACTAAAAGAAAGTTGGATAGGGTTCCCCCTGCGTTGGGTTCAAAGTTCCCAAGTTAAATCCTATAAGAAAAATTTTGATTTTTGCACATAAAATTTAAAATTCGCACCTTCGACCCCGGTGCGGGATCGAGCCCGAGTCGAGTTTTCTCCTGTCGTTGCTTCATATTTTAAGTGTATGCACCTGTTTGTATGTCGCTGAAACTAAATCTAAAACGGATGACATTTGAATATGAAACTGTTGGGTAAAGTTTCATGACGTGCTCAGCATCAGTCGGAGAATCACTTGCCAAGGACATTTTTCTATGAAAAAGACCATGAGAGAGAGCAGGATGGTAAAGCCAAAAAGCTTGAATGCAGGACTCAAGTCCACCAGCGTCGTTGAGGTCCATGAGGCCTTGCTCTCAATCAAAGGTTCAAAGTCACGCCAGATTTTTGCAAGAGAATTGCAAGAGAAGATTGTCTTCTCGATGTCCTGTCCAAGTTGCTCTCAACCTTCAAATGCTTACGAAATTCATATTTAATGCGATTACCATTGGAAACATCCCTCCAATGATTCTGTAATCCACATTGAAACAATGTACTCCAAAATTTTCGGAGCAATAAAACAAGATAGTATAGGCCTTTAAATCATGGGACGTGCCTCCATGTGCGAACAAATCATAGTTGACATTTTCATTAATTCTGGCGGCAGCGTTTACAAGTCAACGCATAAGAGTCGCCGTTGTGCTTTTTGTGCCCTTTGGATAATACACGTCGCAATATTCAAGCAACAACGACCCAATAATCACTCCACCATTTACATTATAGCCAACTGCTTCATACTAGGTCAAAAAGGGGTACTCTGACAATAAGACAAGTTGCTCCAAATCCTGAGGACAAGGTAAGAAAGTCGGCGTTGTCATCTCACTGAACATGTGACCACTGTAGCACATCCCCAGCAACATTGCTCCAAATGCCCATGTAGTAATCATGCACAACCGCACGTAAGTTAATGCCACCGGAGAATGCATCTGATTTGTTTCTTTTTAAACAACTCCACTCACAAAATCTGCACCGACAGTACGTCCTCCCGGCCTTAAGAAATGATCCAATACTTTATCCGCTTCTTTAATAATTATTCATTTCCAACGCAATCAACTTCCATTAGAATTTCATTGAAAAACCAGTCAACTGTTACTACAAGCTCTAAAGCAGAAAGTTGGTAATGGGCGTGTTAACTCAATATCTTTATTTCTTCACATAATTATACAACTTGAAATACAGAAGCGGAAGCAAAACTTTGACGAAATCAAGAGTTATTGACAAGAGAAACGCTGTAGAGAAGATATTTATTCAAGATGTGAGGGGGAGCGCTGGCGGTACTGCTGACCCAAGTAATCACGATGAGTGCTCCGCCGGTACCAACAGGTCAAATTCAGTCCACCGGAAGACGGTACGGGGGGTACCTTCTTAGGACGAACTTTGACCGTCCTTCACTGCATGTCTTTGTTTAGACGGGAATGACCCAGGCGGCGCTATTCATAAGTGGCCGTTAGTCTAAAGCTAGGTGTCTACGAGGAAACTTTCCGTGAAACATTGACCATGAAACTCTAGTTTCCTTTTGGACGCGCGCGTGAAACTTCGTTCCAATTCATGAAACTGAAACTTTTTTCACAGAAACTCAGTTTCATTTGAAGTTTCACGCGCGTGTCGACAAGGAAACTAGAGTTTCATGGTCAATGTTTCACGGAAAGTTTCCTCGTGGACGCCTAGCTTAAGAGAGTCGAAAATCTGTCATGTTTTTCTCTTTGTGTTGAATGTATAATGTATGAATGTATGTCATACACATATGCGTCGATTAAAATAATTCCCACAGAGGGCGTCCTTGGCTGGGTATACATCTGGATACGCCTTGGGCTCCTGAGTTAATTTATTTGAATTATTTTTTGAAAACTCCCGCCATTTTATTTTGAGTAGTTAAAGGGGTGTAGCAATCGTTACCACTTCCGTTTCTTAACGAAGGGTAAGGACTGTGGCTTGGTCCCGTTGTTGTTGTTGCATAACTTTGAGGTCCTTGTCTTCCGTGGCCCAAACTTGTGGCATGGCTCAAGGTTGAAGAGCGGGAGGATTGGACACAATGTATTTCCCGCGCGGCGCTCTAATTTGAACGCTGAGTTACTGACGAGGCTGTGGCATAGAAAAGAGTGCTTTCGTCCAGAAGGCTCATCATAGAGTGACAACTATCAGCGCGGTAGCTTCGCTTTGGTAGTGAATTCCAACGGGGGCGCGCATGCGCGGGCTCCAAATCGTTGCTATTATTGGATTTTGTTATGTGCAAGTCTACAGTAGATTCCAGAAGGTTTTCAACGTTGTCGTCATCGTCCTGTTCGTCATAGAAGTCATGTGGTCCCGGCGCGAGTGAGGCTTCGTGCGCGAGGCGCTACTTTACTGCCTTTTTTCAGCGCGCGCTTGCCCAGCTGAAGTAGCGGACGCCGAAGAGCCTTTCATTTCAAGGAAGCCTTCCTTTGCCACTCGAGTATAAAAAAAAGTTTGTTGCAATTGTTTTGTACGAATATAATTAAAGCTCTAGTCTTTGAAATCTGAACAAGCGCAGACTGAGGACAAAAACCTATCTTGGCAGTTTGGGCCTCATCACCAACAGCCGACGAGGGTTTTTGTGGCGAAGAGTCCGCGGAACTGTCACTAACGAAGGCGTTGGACTTGGCGCGCGAAAATCTAAATGATGCGCTAAGCGCGCTGATGAATCGCAGGTTGATTTCTTTCTGTTTATAATTTATTTTCAATCTTTTGATTTAGGTTATTGATATTCATATATTCTTCCTTCAACATTGCATTGCATTGGAGACGCTGTGGTAAGGAAAGGCAATGGGGAGGCTCGTGTCTGGCACAAAAAGCTACATTGAACCGCTTTTGCTATTGGCAAAAGCATGTAACCCATGCAGAGTTCCAAAACAATCCATTCTTCCAATGAAAAGTTTACAGGAAGAAGTGTATAAGAACAATAGCGAGCCATAAACTCCTTCTTTCCTCCCAGCCATGGAGTCATTCTAGGCTTCACTTCTCAACAGCCGGTGGCACATTAAGTGCCGGCTTCTCTCCTACTACACTGCCTGTAGTTGGGGAATCAGTAGGTAGTCCGGCTTTGGCCATCCAAACAACACGAATGCTGTTGAAGTAGCCAGCACGAAATGGATTAGAGTCTCATGTTCAAAGGAACCTCGCGACCGTAGTTTATGGGTAATATTTATTGTTAATTTTAGAAATAAGGAAAGAAAATGATTGTTGGAATATTGTTCATTGTAGTCGTTGGAATGGCCATAACTGTGGGACTGCTTATTCGATACCCGTTGACTGCACTCTCTGGATATCCTGCTGTCTTTGGAGTCGGAGATTTTCTGCTCAATTCGTAGCTGTTTTTCACGGGACTTACTATTTTGCTCTTTTGTATAAGCTTCTTTAGGACGAATTCGGGCTTGGTAGGTGCAAGTCGCTTTAAACGAATGATCCTGTCAATATTATTCTAAAACGTAATGTTAAACGGATGACATTTGAATGTGAAATTGTCGTCTTAGGTTCTGGAATGGACCTCTGCAGTGCCAATAACGTGCGCGAGACGTTCTTATATCACACGGAAAATTTGGGAAGCGGAAATGAAAATGAATTCCAAGGAGTCAAAATTCCACTCTTCAAGCTCATGGCCAATGGACATGTCGAGATTGGAGAGCTGCTGTCTCAATTTCTCAATACGTTGTGGGCGAGAAGCCATTACAGGGTCTGTGAAAGGGCGGCTTAGCGGACTTGTATGTGAAACGAAGATGCTTAGCAGCTGGAGAGCAATATGATATTGTATCAATTGGTACGCAACGGTTGTTAGGACATAATGTGGTCGTATCGAATTATAACGAAACCAAATAATATAGAAAAGCCATGGCCGTGACAGATGTTAATCTGTGGAGGCAGAGAATCCAACTGGTTCTGAAGCTAGATGATGTAAACTAACATAATGCGTTTAATAGTACATGCTTTGCATACATTATAGTATGCTTGGAATAATAACTGTTGGCACCCATCCCGTTAACACAAAGTTACAAACATTGTAGCTCCTCTTGAATGTCGTTTTCTAATTTTGTCCTCGGCATCAGTTTTTATTTTTAAATTCATTGTATAGTTTTAGCCTGATTCCCGAGAGTATAAAATGATTATGATTACATTAATGTTTTAAGGTCGATTCCAATAAAGATATCTGTTGAAAGCACTCAACCTCGTGTTGACCTCTCAAGAACCTGCTGGAAATGGAATGATGATGTCATCTAGTGTGGGCGCGAGGAATGCTGTGTTCATGTCAGCGCCGCCGCTTGATCTTTTTGTTGTCAGTTGAATTGAGAGTCGCTATTGAGGCATGCCCAGAGTGAGACGTGTAAGAGAAGCGGTCCTCATAGTGAGAAAATCAATAATTTAATTCACTTTTTGTTTTACCTCAGGTCAGTTCATCTAATGGGATTCTAATGGGAAATTTCTAGTCATTGCACGGGAGCCATTGAAATGTCTTTACTTTTGGGGTCGAAAATCAAAAAGAGATTTTTCTTATGGGATTTAACATGGAGAAATGAAAGTAAAGTTAGGGGGACTATTAGAAAAATTCAAAGTTTTCTACAAACTTTTTAGCTTGAAATTTCAATTGAGATTTGATTTTTGGGATTTAACATGGGGAATTTTAAAAGGCCAAGGCCAAATGGAGGACCACGTGAAAATTTGACATTGCTACTCCTATATTCAAAAGAGACTAACTCGTTTTGTTTCTCTGAAGTTTCCAGTTCAGTCGGTGCAAACTTTAATTCATGATGGCAAATGGAAACGAGGAGATGATGGTTGTGGAAAAACTTCAAGCTGAATTCGTTGCTCCCAAGCAATAATAATGTGGATACTTTAAAACAGGTCGCTTTTCAGAGCAGACAACAGCGGTTAAAACCGGTGCCAAATTTGGGCGCACACGAGACAAAATTAAAGTGAACAACTACGATCACTACAAGTGCACCAATCCGCCAACTTAAACACACTGTGAGGCCAATTTAGACCAAATAACGAGACCGGCACAACGACGCCAAGTTTGAGCTCAAAACGACGCCAAGTTTGAGCTCTCACTGACGCCAAGTATGAGCGCACAATGAGTCCAGAGTGCACTACAAGACCAAGTTTGAGCCATTGCATCCGACTTGCAGCGAGCCAACCGGTACAAAGTAGACCAAGTTTCTTGGTATTGTGGAATTACCTCGACCCAATTAGACCACAGCAACACGGTCAAGCTAGAATAAATTATAGGGCGAGAGTTAGGTTCAAACCGTCCACGTAACCAAGCACGCACTGGAGCGCGGCACTGAGGAACGTTACAGTACTCCACTGGGCCAAATTAAAACGCACCACTCCGCAAAGTTAGATCACACCACTAGGTGAAGTTAGAGCGTACTATTCGGTGAAATTTAAGTGAATTAACATGGTGAAAATGAAATTGACGAGCTGTTGATTTAGAGATTAAGATCTTGGTTAGAATAGACTTATGGGTTTAGTTTAGAAACCTATCGACTTATGGGATTTAACATGGGAAATTTAAATATGCAAATGTTCAAATTTTAAACAAGTTTCAAAAACCTTTTTTTGGGGTTTTTTAGGCCATTTGGAGACTTCAATTTTGAGCTCGAAAATCATTATGAAAATTTTGTTATGGGATTTAACATGGGAAAATTTGACTTACCAAAGGGGGAACCCTTTCCAACATTTTTAGGTTGGGAGCTCGAAAATCCTAATGGGATTTTTCTTATGGGATTTAACACGGTAAATTTTGAGTGAGTTAGGGGGACCCCATGGAAATTTTACAAAAATGTCTTGACTCTTTCTTGACAGACTTACTAAGTCTTTAATTGAGTCATAACTTTCGGTCTATTCGTCTCTTTGCTCGTTTGTGGGTGTAATTTGGAGTACAAAAATGACGTTGAAATTTTGTTTTTTTTACACAAAACCCTTGAGTTCTTGTATAATTTAACCTGGTGGGGAATTGTGGTTGGTCTTGTGGCCAAACCACCGGTGTGGATCAACGTAAGCCTAATTCCAGTAAATTCTAAATTTGTCTTGT
Organism: Deuterosminthurus bicinctus; assembly: GCA_034698825.1. Classification (NCBI taxonomy): domain Eukaryota; kingdom Metazoa; phylum Arthropoda; class Collembola; order Symphypleona; family Bourletiellidae; genus Deuterosminthurus; species Deuterosminthurus bicinctus. The sequence continues at coordinate 6,626 of JAQIWI010000256.1, read as the reverse complement.
CAATCAATGGATTAACATTCCAAGGCATTCCTCAGTCATCCTTGCTAAAGATGGTCCAGTTCTAGCGCTGCTACGGAAGCTTCCGCGGTAGAGCCGTTTTGGAGCGTTACGATGGTTCCATATTTGGCTGTGGCCCGTTGAAAGGTACACACTTTCAATCAATCGTGATGTGAATATCTCCCAACATAATAACTTATCATTATTACTGCCTTCCATGGTAAAAACTGTCCACCTGCCAATGACATTACTGACAGCATTTATTAGTACGTGCACGGTATTCATGTATTATTTCTACAACATTGCATATCAGAAGCTGTGGTACGGAAAGACAATGGGGAGGCTTGTGTCTGACACGAAAAGCTACATTGAATCCAGTCTTCTACTGAAAAGTTTACAGGAAAAGAAAGAGCCAGGCACGGAGAGAAGCGTATTAGAACAAAAGCGCTCTTGTTTTTATTCAAGCTTATAAGCTTCTTTGGAACGAATTCCGGCTTGGTAGGTGCAAGTCGTTTTAAACGAATGATCCTGTGAATATTATTCTAAAAGTTAATGTTAAACGGATGACGTTTAAATGTGAAATTGTGGTCTTAGGTTCTGGAATGAACCTCTTCAGTCCCACTTACGTGCGCAAGACAGTCAACGTCTGTAAGGCATGTCACACGGAAAATGTGGGAACCGGGAATGGAACTGAAGTCAATGGAGTCCAAATTGGAATCTTCAAGCTCCTGGCCAATTGACATGTCGAGGTTGGAGAGCTCCTGTGTCAATTTCCCAATAAGGTGTAGGTGAGAAGCCATTAAAGGATCTGTGAAAGGACGGCTTAGCTTGCTTGTATATGACACAAAGACACTTAGCCAGTGGAGAGCAAAATGATATTGTATCAATTGGTCATTTGATACGTTGGACATAACGTGGTCGTATCGAAGTATAAGAAAAGCAAATAATATAGAAAAACAATTACCGTGACAGATGTTAATCTGTGAAGGAAGAGAATCTAAGTGGTTCTGACGTAATGCACTATAATATAAAGTGTTTAATGATGACATGCTTCCCATTAACATGACATTTATTAATGGTATTTTGTATTATTTACAATGACATTAAATACATTTCCAGTGGCCACTCGTCACAGTTTCGGTCGTTGCAGAAAACCCTTCGTAATTGTAGTTTTCCTGTCCTAGAATGACTAACATCCCTCTATAGAATAAATTTTTATTTTCAAAGTTATTCCAGTTTTAGACTGATTCACGAGAGAACAAAATATGATCACATTAATGTTTCAAGGTCTATTCCAATAAAGGTATTTGTCGAAAGCACATATTCTAGAACTATTTGTGATTTTTGGGATTTCGGAAAATGAAATCAAAGTCATAATTCTTGTAAAGAGAAAGACTGTAGAAAAGATCCTTATTACTCAAGATATAAGCAGGAGCAGTGGCGTACTTGGCGCGGTAGACATCTGGATAGGCCTTGGGCTGGGTGGATTAGTTTGGTTATTTTTTTGAACAATCCATTCAGTTCATTTAAGTAGTCAAAGAGGCGTGGCTCAAGTTTGAAGAGCGGGAGAATTGGAAGCAATTTAATTCCTTTGCGGCGCTGACGCTCTCATTTTAACATTGAATCACTGACGAGGCGCTTGCATAGAGTGGAGTGTTGTCGTCATTGTGAGAATTCCATGTTAAAATCCAACTTTTTTTTTGAACTCGAATATCTCAGGTAATTAATGACCGATTTTATTTTGGGTCATATCACCAAAATACCCCAATATTCTAATTTCAGGATTGGAATACAAAATTGCTGTAGCTCTAGAATGTCAAAAGTAATCACGAAACAAAGTGTATACCTTATTCTGCCACACACTGTACATACTATAATAAGGTCGGCACACATTGCCACTTGCCACACTAGCAATTATTCCGTGGTATATTACACGTCAAGAGCTGTCACAAAGGCCAATACCCTTATTGTCTTTTTTCAGCGCGTGCTTGCCCCAGCTGAAGTAGCGGACTGCGAAGAAATTTCGGAGGAAGCCTTCCTTTGCCACTCATTTGAATGATGATGGCAGACGATTTATAAATTTTGACATACACATCATCGACTCTAAGAACACAACTACGCCTAAATTTCTTGCTTTCATACGTGCAAGATATGCATTCTACAACATTGTAGAAGCTTTGATAAGGAAAGACAATGGAGACGCTCGTGTCTGGCAAAAAAAGCTACAGTGAGCCGCTTGCAAAGAGCGTTGGAAAAAGCATGTAACCCACGCAGAATTCCAAAAAAATCGAGTCTTCTACTCAAAAGTTTACTGCAAAAGAAACAGACAGGCAAGGAAAGGAGCAAATTTGAATATATGAGAGACCAAGATCTTTGGAATGACGTGCCCGAGAATTATTCCATCGAACAGGAACCAATAAAACATGAGCATCTGGCGTTCCTCACATGAATTCGCAGGTTGGAACCTTGAATCTGGATATTGACATTTAGACGACTTGAGTCAATACACAGACATGGAACAAGTTTTGAGCAGTCCTTGAAAGTAAGAATTCCGATGATGGAATGATCATATCATGACTTACTGTCACGTTATCACGAATATTGGTATTTACACCCCATTGTTAGCTAGAGCTGAATGTGATAAACAATAACACGAGTTTTCGCCAACGGTTCTACGTACAATAATCCCTGGTAAAGTGTTCATAAAGAGAGCCACCATGAGAGGGTCCGTGACAGGACGGTTTCTCATGAATCTGCAAATGGATCGTCCATATTTTAAAATAATTATGGAAATTAATTTCAATTTAATTACAACTTAATTAATTAAAGCTAATTAATTTGCACTATTTTTATGAAACGGGGAATTAAGTGGAGCATTAGCCTAAATTAAATTTCCTTCCTTCCGCATACAAAAATTGGCTGCAAAATGTCCTCATGGGCCCGTCAAGCTGTCAGGTTTACAGACCGGAAGTTGAGCTCGATTCAAAGAAGATGAGCGAGTTTAATGGGGAATGATGGCGAGACAAAGAGTACAAATTATAATAATCATCCTCCTCTTTGCTATCCCAAGAATTGAATTAATTATTATTATTATTGTTTTTCTCTTTCCTTAACAATTACTATGCTGGTTGCTTAATTGACAAGGTGGAAAGATCTGCTGGCTTTCCACCCAGCCAGTTTTATACCTGCCGAGCCTATAAGCAACAGTGAAGATTCGAGGAGGAAATGGAGAGTTCAGGAGGAGTGCGGTGTGAGAGTATAAGGAGCGAGATCATGTTAGGCAGGGGGAACGGAAAGCTGAAAGTGCAGACATTGGGACTTGTTAAATATTTTAATTTCAATTAAATAATTTACTTTAAATATGTTTATTTAAATTTAATTATTTATTTTAAATATTATTATTTTAATTTAATTATTTATTTTAAATATTTTTATTTACATTTAATTATTTATTTCAAATGTTTGCCCTGAAAAAGAAACAATTTTGGAGCCCGTGGAAAATCATACTTTCCGTACCCCTTGCACATCCCCGCCTCATCTCTTCCTCAGCCTCACTCGCAACGCAATCCATTCATGTTTCTTGTTTCTCTTCTGCCCTCTGATAACTCATCAACTATATGATGATCTCTTCGCCTCATCTCAAATAATCCACCTTTCTCATTCCATCTCCTCATCTCATTATCATCATCATCATCTCCCTTCCTCCTCCAACATGCTTAAGCTTGTGTGAATTCCACCTTACTGCAAAAACGGGATGCAGAGTACGTACACCAACAACAACAAGTTGAGGACATTGAGTCTATGATTGTTCTTAAGATTGTCGCTCTCAGCACTAGTTATGAAGCCTTGCTTCTGACATAAGTCCACCACTTGCCTCAGACCACTTTTCATGTACTCGAAGCCATCAACACACGCAGTGTATTGAAACTCAAACTTGAACAAGTTTAACACATTCGTCATTAAGTCGCTTGAGACGGGCTCGCCTTTCTTAGTAGTCAACTTTCCCCTGTTGAGTCGCTCCTTTAAGATGTCCTGATGCACGTCAGTTTTGGTCAAGTAGTCTGTAAATATTTTCGCCCTGTCGCTTTTTCCTTGATTGCTTTTCAACAAATAGCTATCGTACTTGTCCATGGCTTTCACCTCAGTGCCACACGCAAATGCTTTTTCTAGGGCTTCCTTTCGTCCGTCGTAGCTACTCCCGGGATCTGTCCACATTTTGCTGTCCACGTACTTTTTCTTAAGCTCTTCTTTGCCATCTATTTTAACCTTTTCAATGTCCTCGCTTGTCGGTAGTGAACTGCAGGCTTCCAGGACGATCTGTTTACTACGATCGTCCAAATCATTGAACGATGGAACTTCTTCCAGGAGAGCATGAAAGCGTTTCAAACGCAAACTGGTAGGGTTAGGTTTGGGTGGCAATGATGACATTGGATGCATAGGGGCGAGGGCAAAGTCAATATCGTAGCCATTCATGTTCATTGTGAGCATATCGACATATTTTCCGTTTTTGCTCAATTCCATCATTTTGAGTTTAGATATTGCTTTGTCAGTCTTGGCAGTTGCTATTGAAGAAGGTGGTTTTCCTGTTGTGAAGAACTCTCGGTGGGGTACTTTTGGTAGAGCAAGACATGGAAGATCACCTTCAGAATTGCCAAATTTTTGAACTGATGTCCTGCGGTTGACGTTGAGTGGGTCAGAGGATTGCGCCAATTCTCCAAATTTTTTGTACATACTGTTGGGTGGAATATGGTCCGACTCTATATTTACCGCGTTGGACATGGTTTCTTGGGCGAATTTGTAGAGGGAGGGAAGAACGTAGTAAGGGAAGGGATTTTCAATCCCATTTTGCTTAAAAAAGTCACTCGTGCCCGCTTTAGGCACCTTTGCACGACCTAATCCGGTAGGATCTGCTCCCGAGGTCAAACTGGTGCGAAGTACAAGGAAGATGGCAATTAAAGTTGCCAGTTGTAATGACGTGGTTGACATTATCATCCCGATTTAATATTATATTTGCAATCAAAACACCTGCAGGATAAAAATAAAAAAAATTATTGTAAGTTTGTAATATTGTCGGATAAGCTTTTATTAGTGTTTTATTAGCATTGCAATCCAAACGCTTATTAAAGATAGCACGATGTCAAAAATAGCTTAATGACAAAAAATTCTTACCTTTTTATTCATTACGTACGACGGTTCTGCTGTTTTAAAACAGAGATTTAGGAAGTGTTTTTCTCAAGTTATAATAGGAAAAGCAAGCTTCTTGCTCAAGGCGTAGACTTTGATGGCATTAGAAATGAACTTATGGACCTCTTAGTCCAAGTCGGTGACCGTTGTCAAGCACTGCACTTCACTAAAAGGAAACGGCAGAGGAAGTCGTCTAGATGAGTAATTCAGGCTATGTCAAATGTGATGCAAGAATTTTAAAAGGAATTGATGTGCGAAATACGGCAACTTGACTCATTTCCATTCATTTATTTCCTGCTAATCGAGTTCTCACGCTTCTCTGGAGCAAAGACTTACGGATCGACTTGGTCCGGCACCAGGTCAACCTGCGTATCCCGACGAGTTGATAATCCGACACTTTGGCATTTACGAACAACGCCTGGCTCATCAAGAGAAAGTAGGAAATTTTGCCCAATTTACAGCGGCAGAGAGCAAATTAAAGGCAGAGATTATGGAATACTTTGAAAAAAAGGAAAAGGCGTATTTCGATCCAAAAACTTTAAAAAGATCTAGAGGTACGGATGATTTTTTTAAGCCTCTAATGCTAGTGACATATATCATGTCATGATCAGTGTTGCACAGCTACCAGGAAACTAAAATGACTCAGAGATTTATGGCAAATTCCCATGGATCAATAGAAGTCTTGATAATTTATTGGTAATTCAGAATTCAAATCGCTCTTTTATACAATCTCAATCAGTATGCTACGTATTTTAGTCTGAGCTTAGTGGCTCAGATAGGTTTACGCTTTCAAACTTGAATATTTTTTGAATTTTTGAAACAGTAGGCATGATGGTTACAAATTCTGAAACCAGAATCTTTGGGAAATTTGTTGGTGCTCTACTCTTAAAAATTCAATTGCTGAGATATTCAAATACTCCCAATAAATGACAATTTTAACGCGTGTTGCACGTGCATTTTGGGACATTTCGAAAAGTTTGGGCGCCTGTATCTTCCAAAATAAGTACCGTAGAAACATGTGGAGCGTACCGTTCGAAAGCTGAGAGTTCAGTAATTATGCCTGTAGATCAAAAAGGTGACCTCAACAGATTTCCATAAAGTAAAGAAAGTTTGCCGAACGCAACACTGACTCATGTCACGATTTTCTATTCTAGTTTCAGTTCAGCAACAATTTTGAAATTGTGTTTACTTTTTAGCAGGTTTGGTTTGCGGTAAACGTACAAAGAGGTCTGTAGGAGCGTCGTCGTGCTCCTGTGTATTTTGTATTGCACCTGCCGCTGATTCAGAAAATATAGAAGGAAGGAAGTCAAAAACTGCACTCGCTGATGCGGACATTTTGGAAATTAATAGCAAGAAAGTAGTGGATGCCTACAAGGAATCATCGAACGCCGAAAAGCAATACCTGATGGAGATTGTGGAAGCAAATAGGAACAAGATTGTAGGTG
>JAQIWI010000255.1:0-45194 GCA_034698825.1 Deuterosminthurus bicinctus | reverse complement strand
AGGTCACCTTTTGAATGCATGGACACATTCTCTGAGCTCTCAGCTTTCGAACAATGTGCTCCACATGTCTCTGCGATTGTTGAGAGACGGAACCTACCCGGTTACAACCGTATCAACTTAACGAGTGTTTCTGTGCTTTATATGGAATGAGTTCCTCACTGGGAAAGTAAATGGCGGTGTGAAACACAAGCGGAGATTTAAGTGACTTGGGATTTATTCTTAACTTCAATTTCTATCCCAATCGTCTCCCCTATGCTTTACTCACTTATACGCGCCCAAATTACAATGAATAGACAGGTTAACTATGATTTAATTATCATTAAAGTGGAGCTCACGAGGCACACTTCCTTCTTCTCTCACAGCGCTGTCCGTTAAATCCACGCCACTTCTTCTCTTCTCTGAGATGGCTTCCAAGCCCACAGTAGCGCGTGATACAAATTAAAAATCCCCTTTCGCCCCATCAATAACACTCATAGATTTCCAACAGCGATCATTATTTTGGAGCGTTGGAAATCTGAAATAATACCGAATTCCCATAAGATCAATGTTAAAACCCAACTTTTTTTTGCGAGTTATAATTTCTCAGCCAATTGTTGACCGATTTTAATGGGGATTGGGTCAAAAAATTTCCCCAAGATTCTAGTTTCAGAATTGGTACTCATAAGTGTCATAGCTTAAGAATTTCGGGAGTTATAAACAATTTTAAGTGTATACCTTAAGTTGGGCCACCTGGTACATTAGTAATGAAAACATCAACTGCTGTAAGCTTATCATCCAAAGCTTTGTGCTCACGACACTCCAGCATACCATAATGGTAAATTTCGAGAGGCAAGTTACATCAGTATTCATAATCCATTGACTGGAAGATCCAAGAAAAAATTCAGCCAGCCAGCACAAATTGTATATATGACGCGAACTTCTGATCTCCTGCCTTTCAGTCATTTTCCCTCACATGGTTTGTTTTCATACTTAATGGCCACTTGAATACGGCAGACAGAAAAAAAACTCAGTCGTCAGAATTACGAGCTTTCGCCCAAAAACTCATAGCAGTGACCTTCTTTGTATATTTTTGTGGTTGTAATTACACTCTGGCTTTTTAATAAGAAATTTGCCCATACATTCCTCATTTGTTGCACTGCGATCCTACTGACTTGCTCGCCATGGCACACGATGAATTCGTAAGGAGCAAACATGCATCATCGAGCAATGCACTTGAATCACTTAATCGGATTCATGCTGGATTATGTGCAAAAGGGGAACGGAAAAACCCGATGTGTGCAAGTTTTGGATTCTGTTAGGAGACGGCAGTAAGAGGACCAAATCTTAATGCCGGGCTGTGGAAAAGCGGGAAGATAACAATTGGTAAGCAAATCGGCATATTGTGGTGGTAATAATAAGCTCCGTCTATAGCGCACCACTGACAAGTTATAGCGTTCAAATGGTGGAGTGCAGACCAGCTAATGATAGCAACATGTCCATCCTTGCTATTGTTCCTTTTATGAGACACTGACAGCGGGATATTATGCACGCATAATCCTATGTAACTATTATTATCACTACAATACAACTACGCCAGTGCCTGGAGTCAAATTGTAACACAGGAAGCGTACTCAAACTGACATTAATAGCTCTTGCAGCACTCTATGTAACTACATACACGACACAGCGGTTGATATTACTCTCTACACACAGACCCAGGATTTACATGAGACGAAGACAGTTATAAGATTAATAAACTTGTGATCCATTCAAGAGATACATAATTACAATAAAGCACACTTGCTTGCTATTTCTCCTACGACAAACGATGCTACGCGAGAGACACCGCAGACTCGCCGTTGCAGCAAAGATTCTACAATAAAAACCGAGTTTAAATTATCCATGGTAATTGTTACATACCATGACAATACATTATTAATTTTCGAAAACTTTATCACAATATAAATATAAACAATACATATTGTAATAAATTGTACATACACCCTCCCAATGTGGTCCACAATGCTATTGTTGGATCATCTGTCATACTAGCATGTTTCATACATAATTATTGCACAAGTGATGACGACAACAAATGGACTTGTAGTGCAAGAAAACATCTCTTTCACAACAATCACCATCACCACATTCTGAATCATACATAGTTTCTTCAATTGCATGACTCCTTGTCTTTACACCACGTAAAAGTATATGTAGAACTATTAGCTAAAAATATCATTTAGATTGCTTGTACATTCAAGCTCAAGAAATGACAGATGTGGCGACATAACTACGTTTGAGTTAAGATAATTAGAGCTGATGTTTCGCCTTGACAAGACATACAATAGAGAGACACCTTTAACGCATTCAAGTACTTACCCCATTGATTTAGTTTTCATTAGGGGTGCCTTCAAGTTGATCATTCCATTGTGACTCTTGATAGAATTGGTGTCTTTCGTGCTACTGTTCCCATCAGCCAGAATGCCTTGTAGGCTCTCCTCATCCTCTCCTCCCTCTTTCCGTTTCTTCCGACAGCAGTAGCAGATGAGGTAGGCTATACTCATGCAAAATGCCACCAGGATGGTGATTAGCACAAGGAGGACAAGCACACTTCTCCGCTCCATCGCCCCACCTGGAATACTAATACCATCATTTAAGTTAGAAATTAAGTTCCAATGATACCTTGTAGATTTTCACATCACTTCCGTCTAACTAACACACATGTTAGTTAAGCCACCAACATATCCAAACAAGCCTTATGGATCCCTATGCTTAATCAAATTTTTATAGATCTCTTCCGAAGCCATATTAACGTGCTCGTGGGGAAAGCATTTTGTAAAACTTCCTATGAAAACGTAATCTTGCAATCCTCCTTATCATCAGCCATTGGCCTGCTCTTTCTGGGTTTTGCCCACGTAGGAAGCAACAAATATGACCTGATTCACTAAAAGCAAATCCTCGTAGGCAGCGTGTACACAAGAGCGAATATTTTCGTGGTAAAATGTGACAGTTGGTTTGCACAGCATGCGCGTGTATTTGTCTCTTTCTCTCTACATGTGTATCTGTATTAACAAAGGATGGTACCACCTGTGCTTCCTGGTTGCATTCGCGGTAACCCTCTGTACATGCGTGCTGAGGTTACAGCACCTTGAAACCAATCAGCTCATGCCGTTACCCCATTTCCTGTCTGCAAAGTACAAGGGGAGAGAGAAAGTTCTTCTCCACATGATAATTTTTATTGTTACGAACCCAAATACATGCCATGGATTTGCGTTGTATGCTCTGAACAACTGCTGGATTGTATCTATCTGCAGACTCTAGCTACTCAAACCCATGGAATATCCTTCAAATTGATTTTCCTGCTTCTCCGCTCCGTTTTCCATGCAACTTGTCAACTCCTTGGTTTTTCCTCTCTTCCTTATTGGCTTTCAAGAGTTTCCGCTATGCTGAGTCACGTAAAGAAAACAGGAAGCATGACTTCCAGCAAGATAGTCGGCTCTAATAGGATTGTGCGTTCTTACACACATACTGAAGATGCACTCCTATTCACTTGAGGCATTCATAGAAAGGATCAAGTACAGGAAAATCCACTCACTTGGAAAATTCTTTACTGACCGCTGCCTCATTAGCCACTAGCCTAACTTTCTCTGCAACTCCATTGTCTAACCCCGTTATCGACCCACAGCTCGTATGAAAACGAACGCCCGGAACAAACGGACCAATAGTTCCCATACGAGTCACTTAGCGTGAAAGGCAGTCCTACGGATAGGTGAACTCAAGATTTTCGTCAAAGGCGCAATGTTTGTCATACTAGCTTTAGTACCATATCACTCCGCGAACAGCCCTTCGAACATGGTCGTATAAGCAGCAATGACTTCAAAGAAATTATTTTGTAAAAATAAATGAGTTAGATGAAATTTATTTTAGAAGAGAAATATATGATGGATTGGTACACGTCGTTGGCACTACTAGCCCACTTGAGCACACACAAGGAGGAAATGACTGATAGAGGTGGGCATATGGCACATCGTTCAATACGCTTCCACGGGAAAGCAAACTTTCTTCATGTAGTATTTAATCAAGGGAATGCAGACGACCACTAATGCTGTCTACAGAGGATCATAGAGGAACCCATTTGAAGGGACAAGCTTTCTTGTGTCACTTCAATCGAATATTTCATTGCGGGCTAGATTACAAGTTTTTGTAGGTGGTGTGTTTATCTGGTGGCGGAAATGAATTGTTGAGTTCTTTAAGAACAATTCTAATACTATCATCTCTCAGTAGCATCATAAGTATCGTTTTGTAAGATCCAATTTTATTGCAGATTATTGCTATCCCATTGATGATCTGAAAGTGTTGGCTAGGGAATCCCAGTTAGACGGGACATTGGACTCCTGATATAATTGCCCGTTTCGAATTTGTTCAAGAATTTTTGGCAACTCGGATATTATATATCAACAGCAAATTACGTTGTGAAGTTGATTAAGCACATTGGGAAGTAGCGTTTGGTAATTTCGTCGCATTGGTAGTATTTCTGGAAAGTTTTTATGGTTAAAGAAACCGAAGCATGCGTCGGGCCGGATGAATATTGAAATCTTTGTTGGGGAAGGGGGTGTAGAAAACAGGACGTAGCTTCGACTCAGATGAATCGTTCATCTTGAATTATGACATCTTTTAATGTTCTTAATTGGAGTTATAGTAAAGTATGTCGATTATAATTGTATGTAGGATGTGCTATTTTTGTTTTACATGGTTTTCGCAAACTAAGTAATGAATTACCCAGGGAGTTTTCCTTATGAAAATTATGAGGACGAGTGGTAACGTATATTCTTATCATTCATGGCAGTGTTGATGCCATACGTCAGGTAGTCAGGTACTAATGAGTGAATGATGATGACATGTAACTTACATGTCAGTACTTACATGATGTAAGTACTTAATCAAAAGGCAAAAGCCAGTGCGTAAAGAATATTTTGCGGTACGTAAAAATTATGTAGGTCAAAGACACCTACATAAGGGATCCTACCTTCCACTATCAAGTTTAATCATTTACGTTTTCACGTAAATGTTGCTCATGGCAAATAGCACTGTCATTCCAGTTTTCATCGGAAATTCGCAGCTTATAACACGCTGCAGAATTAGGATGTGGAAGACTCGAAAACGAATACAGTGGAATGAAGAGCTGCTGTGTTTGAGTTAAACTTACTGACTGGGACTTCATCGTGCTTACGGCCCAATCCTTTCGATCAACACTAGCTCCATCGTATCGTTGCCGCTCTGAGAGCCTCAGAGATTTAGCCCGCAAATAGGTGAGCAGGAGTTAACACAAATTTATTTATTCAGAGTATGAATGGCTATTCCTAAAGCCGTGTACTACGTCATTATTTACTTTAAGTTGGACATGACTCACGAAGATTTAGCACTGAATGTTTCATTGGGGTGTGGTATGAACTGGCTGAGTTATTCTGGTGCTACTGCACAATTCCCTAGAACTTGGCAAGATTCCACGTCGTAAGGTATTCATTGACATTGACCCACATTTGTTCATCAGTATTTACAAGGTCTTCAGTGTCATCGGTTCTGTCTGCTCAAAATTACAGTGGTTAATTAAAAAGCCAAGAGTAGATTGGACGTCTTAGCTAGGTTGGGTAGTAGCGGAGCGTGGATGTGCTTTCGCTATAATTAATTAAGCCTCATACCATGTGCATGTAATTCGGCGTCATGGATTTAAACATCAGCGTAAATTCATCGTGTTCGATAGACGAATGTTGTAGTTAAGTACCGCGAAGATTGCACATGTTCACTACAAATGTCAGCCCGTTCAATTTAAATGGGCCTTCATGTTCGGCTAGATCGAGAGCATTGTTGCATGGCTGCTTTACACTTCCGGAGTCCTCTGCTAACTCAAATAATTCCCTTGTGACAACATTGAAATTCCCGTGAGTGAGAATCCAGGAGCAATTGTCATCATCATGGAATCCTAATGGCTGTAATCGACGGAATTGGATTGAATAGGCAGGTGTGTAAAGCAAGATGAGAGTTCACTAAAGAGTGGGACATGTTCATGGTAAACGAGAAGAGAACTAAATGCTCTTGTGTATGGAAATAGTTTGCAGTGGATACATTGGGAAGATTATGAAGGTCTAAAACGCAGGACGGAGGTGTGAATTACGTTAATGTTGCTGGGGAATTGATTGAATTATTTAAGGAACCCAAGGGCGGGGTTTGTCATCATCGTAGCTGTTCAATATTTCGACTATAGAATGAGTGGCGAATACAGGCTACTGCGGTCTGCACATTAATTCAAGCTTCCTTATGTAATGAAGAACAGTAGGCCTATATATCTTCACTGACTGACCACTTTTTGTCACGCGAGTCGCACGCACGTCCCCTTCCCCGCTGGTCTTTTTCTTTTACCATGCTTCACTTTTCTTTCTCTCTCACGACGATCGGGAGGAGAATAACCTCCCCTCTTAACGAACAATGTTGTTGAATTAGGCACCTAAGCACCTAAGCAAGGTTCCGCATCCCCTGCTAATCCTACTAAGCCCAGAATGTATTGGACACCAATTGGTGGTGGCAACAGTTATCTTTACCCCATATATATCATATTATTGATTTTCAGTCTATACACAATGGATTGCAATACAAACCCCGTGGCGTTGGAAATCTTGAGCGTCTGATCAAAGCCTCGCGAGCACATAATAATAATAGTGATGGTAACAATACTAGCCCTTTCCTCTCAACCATAAGAGTCAATCTACAATTTCTAGCACGGCATTTTTCCCACAATCTGATCCAAAGGACCTACCTTATTTTGTCCACATCACCTAATGCAGTAACTCAACGATTCCCCAACCGCTGATCTCACTGGTTCCTGAGGACCGTTATCACCAATCTACCAGTGACAGCTAGTTTCAATTAGCAGTTGTCGGTAAAATCCTTCAGAAAAAACTAATCGGAAATATGATTGTTTACTGTTGACCTTGTCGTAGGTAAGCAACAAACGGTGACTTTAGCTCGCTGCAACTTAAACAGTCACGACGTAGCATCGAATTTGTGTTAGACCTTTATTTGGTAGGTATATGATTTTCCATTCCTCCCGACAATCCTTCCGAGTCAATATAAGTATCAAGGGACATGAAACTCGTGGAGTTCTTCCTACCTGAATCATTAGAGAAAATTACATCCATCGTATATATCTATTGACTTGACGGGCCTGCTATTACTCAATAGACTATCCATCATACTACTGTCAAAAGTAACTTAACTCGATGGATTTTATCATGTTTTGAGTAATGAAAACATTCTGGTACCTCACTCGCCTGGGGCCTACCTTCAAAATGATACAGCTCTCAGTATGGAATTCTGAATCGATGGCCAAGTTAGCAATTCCTATTTTCCCAACCGAGCAACGACGAAGATGTGAAAAAACTTTCTGGTTAAGTTATTTGAATTGAAAATGTTCCGCACTATTTATGCGAGTATTTGAAACTATAGTCCACTGTACATTACTATAATCAGAATAATCCTTCAATTTTATGAGTCCTTTTCATGTCCGCATAGATTTTTTCATATACTTCACCAGCATGACAAAATATCACTACTGTGCCCAAGTAGTACACAACTATTTAAACTGTTTACAGAAGCATACAGGTTCGCATGTGCAAGCACAAATGCCTACGCAGATAGACGGATTTGGCATACTAGGAATGAAGGCGTGAAATCCCGAAAGAGCAATATTATGAAGCCCATGAAATACAACTGTAATAACGGACCCAAAGCAACAAGGGGATTAAATAGAGCAAGAGTTATTTTCCACTGTAGGCAATATAGTTGGGAAGTAAGGTCCTAGTAGGTTTTCATCACAATCCGCATGTGTGATCACTTGTGTATGAGCCCGATGTAATGTATCAACGGAAGAAATCAGAACAGTGTTGTTTTACGTTGACGTGAAAGCAAAAGTTTGCATTGCACAAGGGCATTCCTCTCATACACCTTCATAACCGAATAAAGCAGTAAAAGATTGATTCATTAACTACCAGGGCGTTTTTAGTCGCGTGTATGACTATACACGGTGACTACTGCGATCATCTTGGTTCAGTTTAAGGGGTTACAGAGACTCGTCACGTAGTTAGCCTAGAAGTCCCGAAGCGGGGATGAGAATCAACAACACAAAACCCGATGAAATAAGAGGGCGAGACCGGTTTTGAGTTAGGTTTAAACGGAAGAGGTACTCCGATTTATTTAACGGAAAAGGCTCGGATAATTTACTAGGAATCGAATTGGTACGTATTATGGAAATGTAAAACATGGATAACTGATGAGAAAGGATTGACTTGATCTCGTGATTGAATAATTTCAGATAAAAGAAGTAACCACGCACACGCAGTCCCCCGAGATACACACTAACCTCCGAAGCATACCTTACCCCCGTGAAAAGCTACGCAACACAATGTAATTAAATACACAAACACATTCATTCACGAATGCATACACTCAAATCAAACTTTTTTCTTTGAACTCGAATATCTCAGCCAATTGTCGACCGATTTTATTGTGGGTCATATCACCAAAATACCTGAAGATTCTAGTTTCAGAATTGGTATACAAAATTGCTCTAGCTGTAGAATGTCAAAAGTTATTCACGAAACAAAGTGTATACCTCTTACTGGCACACACTGTATATACATTACAATTCTCTACAGCACATGCACAAACAACGTCCAGTGTCCCCTAGGGGATACCCCAATAACCCCCTGAAGCTATCACAATGTAGCACAATAACATATCCCGTTTTTGAAATCTCTAAGAAATTCCGGGAAACTGTCATAATACCATAAACGCGCAATCATCTACAAGGGTCGACATTTATCTGGCACACTTGCGACCCTCGAAAGGCTCAATGGATCCTTTGCTACAGATTAATGTTGCTGAATAAAAACTTCACGGACAGCGCTACAGAGGACTACAGATGACCTCAAAACTTCACCCACTGAAGGAGCATGATCACGATAGTCTTTGTATTAGAATAAAAGGCGACTATCATGGAAACTGTGCTTTGTTGTGTTAGCTTTAAAGCGGTTTTCTATTCCAGTAGTTGTTTGTGTCGGAATGTAAGTGTTGGAGTTGAATGAAGGGGGTGGGGATTTGCATGTGATGACGATAATATAGGATTGCATATTTGACTTTATGACGACTCTCTCCTCATATGGGGATAGCCGGGGGTTTGCGAACAGTGATGGGATAATGAAGGAGATACCGGACGTCGTGTAAAGTAGATGCCACCCAATGGGGACCGCAAATGGACAACGGCACATATCCAGATCGTTAGGTTAGGAACGTTCACCAACAATTTGCACCCCTAAAGACCACTACTGCTCTCCCACGGAAGTTCGCGAAAGCTGGAAAATTCTATCAAGGTCGCTGCAATAGGTAGGGGCATAAAGGTCCGTGGCTAAAAACTAACTGACTATATTTTCTCGAAGTTCACACGCTGCAGTATAACTGCAGGCTCAATGGGACTAGCTTGTAGGTCATAAAGGCGATATTGCCTACTGTATCACGAAAGGATACCTCGTCGTTGCCACATGCTCATAACAATGTTTGATAATTCTAGTGTTCAAGAATGTTATAAACATTTCACTGGGTTCAATCAATATTAATTATCTGCTCTTGTTCTCGTTACTACAACACTATGGTCAACTAAACAAAATGTGTCTCGTGAGGTTGAGTGCTATCATACGGTGTGGCATGTAAATTATACTTCCACATCATTCAAGAAACTTTATGGGTAAATTAAGCCATAATAATCCATTGGAACTTGTCAGTAATGGTACGAAAACTGGAGAATGCAATGCCCTCTTTAGTGCTACAGTTCACTGGGGCTACACGTTTAATAGCGAATGTGTGCAGACATTGCAAGCTGATCTCGTGCGTGTATGTACTCTAGCGCACACAATGGAAAGACCTTTCGAGTCACTTCAGTTTAGTTGACTCCAAGGTTGACGTAACAAGGCAAAGTGATTTCCTGCTTTGAACCACCCACAATGACGGCGTACGCGATGTGTAGTGCAACATTATAGTGGCTACTATTATCCCCGGAGAAATCATCTTGAGTAGACTGAAGTAAGATTCTTTGAACTGTACTCGGATGAAGTTAGGGCTTTCCGTAACAGGAATAAATGATCGTACGTAGTACAATTGAAGTATTCTAATAATGCAAGGTCAATCTCAAACCGGGTGGATGATTTTTGTAGTGTATACTCTAGCTAGAGTATATACACTGGGGCCCTTCGCTTTTCTTTCCTTCGTCTCTTGACTGGTATGGCTTCAAAATTCTAATAGGGAAAGCTGAATACGCTCCTTCTATTCTCAAAATACGAACAAACTCCCTACAATCGCAACAACCCTGCATGGGAAAGTCATTCCCTGCGGTTGAATGATTAAATTATTCTCCATAGTATGTCGTGCCAAAGTATATTCTACATGGAGGTTGCTAATCCTATCTTTCCGTAGGTAAACTATTCTCCGATGCTTCGATTTTTAAAGTACCCCAGGTTTAAATTAGTGTCTTCGAGTGACCTGGGCGTGGCGCTTTTGATCAAGCTCAGAATACATCATGATTCAATGGCAAGAGACAACTTGCATGTATTTTATGCACTGGAAAACAGAAATCTGAACCGTGAAAGGACTGAGTGAATGACCAATCATGTTATAAGCAGCTTTAATGTCGTCTGCAGCTTTCAAGAAGGTCCGCCAAAAGTTGATGTTTACAGTGGACTAATAATGTTGAATATGGGCGCTTAGAATGAGAACTCCTATTCCCTCAGGTCATGCCAACCCGAAACTCTCACGCATCGATTTTCTGCTTTCGTTGACTTCGAGATTGTAAAGTTCTGTATTTGTATGAAGGATAAAAATTACTATTGATTTTCACCGTTCCTGTGGAATCAAATTTAAATTCAGCTGTATTGAGGCGATTCTAGGCTATTCATCTCACTATGTGTATGGATCAAGCGACTGCGGATGGATCTCCTCTGAAACAGCCTTACACTCCTGTTATGGAGCAATCTCCTCAAAAAAGAACGTTCTCCCAGACAGTAATAGCACGTAATACCAATTTTTCATATTGAATTTAGCATTTACGCACATTCTTACTAACTCCGACTTCATCCTTCGTAACATTTCAGTCGCGTACCTTACTAGCTACTTCTGTTGCCTAGGCCATAGCCATACATTCATGTGAGCCTAAGAAGTTAACAATAAATTAGTGTTCTTCTCTCCTCCTCAACACATGAATCATGATAAGGTACAGTGATATCGAGACAAGAAAACCTTTACGCACACATCAGAATGCTCCTTTCGTCATGCCGACCATACATTATTCCATGAAATTTTGTGTAGGATTTAGTGGAAAGTAGACCGGAAGGATGAGAAGAATTTGTGGTGAAAGGGAATCTATATAAATTGGAGAGATAACGTTCGTCCTGCGCTTCCTAAACTGACATGGATCAAATAAACATTACTTGTGCCCAGTTTCAACATTGTATTATGCGACCCTAGTGAAAGTGTTACTTATAATCTAATTGTTTTAGGAGTATCTCTGGCAAACATTGACTTTCCCATCGAAATAATTTAAAACCAGTAAGTAGTAATACTTTTTGCGTCCCGTTTAGTCGCGTAATGTTACATACACGCGACTACTGAAATCACCCTCCTCCGGTGTTGTGAGATTTGGAGGTGTCCATACCGACGGCCAAGGGGTCTTCAGGAGTCGTTTCGGAGGATTTCGGGAACATCAAACGGTAGGGAAGGATTTGGGAATGTTCCTTACAAGATTCTCTAGTCTGCACATGGTGTGGGAACGGCGATAAATGGATGTGCGTTTGTGTTTTTTTTTGGAGATTTCTGTGGATGTTTTAAGATGGGGAAATGGCGTTTTCCTGCTTAAAGTGGGTATATCGATATATGCTTAAGACAAGTCTCGTGTCTTGGGGGTATGCAGAATGCTTGCAACGGTTTTGCTAGTGTTCGTTGTAGTGGGCTGCTTCTTGGTGAGGGGAAATGGCTCGGAGCAGCCAATAGTCTGCGGGTCTATGGTGATCACGTGGCGATGATTAGACTTCCATCGCTACGTCATCATCATTGCTACGGCAAACGTTTGTTGATTAACTCAGTGGAGCTTATGCACGAGAATTCAAACTTAATATTCCAAGTTAGAGTTGTAGAGCAATGGTCAGGGTCATGAATATTGGATCCAGTGGATTCAAACTCAAACTGTTTGTATTGAAAATTTCCTTCACGAGGGGGTCAGGGTAGTCGCTATTTCTCTGGACGTGGACATTGGGCCACCCCCAAAACGCGTCTATCCTTCTTCTCACCAGGGGGATGTTTTATATTTGTGGTGTTTTGTCACCATCAGTAATGACGCAGGTGCAGAGGAGAATTGCAAGTCAGAGCCAAAGGCATGACAAAAGAATCGCAGGTAAAACTGTCGCTCGGGCATGAATTAGGAGCCAGTTTAGTAGACGTGAGCAGCCTGGAGCAACTCGCAAGGACAGCAAATTCGATTTTGTTCAGATCTTGTGGCAGAAAGATCGAAAAAGGTAATCTTTCTAGCAGTGCAAAACCTTATGTACATTTTGAAGACCGAACCGTCAGGATAGCGAAAGGGGGTACAGAAAACGAGCGTATACATGCTTAGAATTCCGAGAAACCGTGCTCTCAGTGGGGCTAACGTAAGATGGTGCACTTCCTCCAACCAACCCGTGGCAAATGAGCTTGTAGAATCACAAGTATTTTCCCCTCCAATTTTTTCGTGAAGTTCTGTTTTCACGCAGTAAATTATCTTACATCTTTATGTATGTATGATACACTCATGGTAACTGCGTGTGAAATGGTTGTATTATGCAATTAAACTTCTACCTAACTTTTAGTGTTCCATATCATAACGATCTGTTAAAAACAATTTAAGACATTTTTAATGTTAAGAAATTATGAGCAGATGGATTTAAAGTAGGTTTATTATTTTGTTTCCTCGTAATTATAATGGTCATAAGCATTAGTCTGATTGTTCAGAATTTACGTTCCAAAGGGCACTATTTGATAATTATTAGTGAATCCTCCTATGTTTGTAAGTCAAGAGATCTTTTAGAGCTAACTCGACTAATAATTATTACTCGTGCCAATGCAATGACTAACATCAGGTCGTAGTTCGTGAGTTACTGTCCCAGTTCTCCTCTGTAGATATCTATCTGGTAAAAACAAATAAGGCAGGTCTGCTCTTTTTTTTGTGTCCTTAGTCCTTTGCAAGAGATCTGCTTCTTCCAAATGAAACTTTGATCGCGCTCGGCAAGTCAATTTCTAGAGGAGAAAGGGAGAGCCTTGAGCTGTGCGTTAGTCTGGGCCTGGGCTTTCTCTCTCCACCATGCTGCTGCTCGGTCGATATAAACTCGTTTTAGCAGGGGCAATAGTGATCTTCCCTATCATTCTGTAGCTTCTTCCACTTGTCTCCTCTCGTCTCACACGAGGAGATAACTGTACATTGAGGCTTAAGGTAAAAAGAATCCAATCTTTTGTATGGAATAGGGAAGCTATTGCGAGTGGACATATCATACTTATGGGATATCTGCTCACAATTTGTTATTCTGAAATGCGTGATTTAGGTGTTGTCATAGGCCATGATGTTACAATTGTTGAGCAACGAGGTACCGTATCTCCGGATATGCCATGAACTTGAGTGGAAGTTCTGAACCATTACGTACACGAAATAGCTATACAATATTCATTGCACTAATTCATTGTAAGGTATGTCTCTTCCCAATAGACGTCCATAATCGAAATCACAAAATCTCTTTTTCCGTGAATTCGGTATTCATAGCAGAAAATCAGTCAGTTCTGGTGGAGCTGTGCAGACCTCCAATAACATTCTCTCGTTCTTTCATAATGAGGGCATGATGATTAAGCTTACTATTTCTGCTAAAATAGATTTGTATTAGGCTCATCCCAGTGAGATTCCAGTGGTCATTTCATTGTCAAGTTTGAATTGGATGAAAGTCAGTCCTCGCACAATGGGGATCATGTAGAATTATTTTCCAGCAACACCTGAGCCTTAGAATTGTGCTGCATCAGAATCCAAATAAATTTTTTATTTGTTATTATGTCTACTCAAGATTGTTAGAGAAAATGTAAGTACGGCATACATTATTCACCTTGACGTACTGACTGTTGTGGAAGCATAAGCAGCAGTAGATTTAAACTGACAAAGGAAAGAACTATGGCCTGTATATGCCAAATATTTGCGTTGTAGCTAATTTCTATAGACCAGCATTACCAAAAGATTTGGTAGCATGCGAAAATCTTGCAGTAACATAAAATATAATGGCTACGCTGGCGGTAACTGCACGTAATGTAATCACTTCATGTGTGGTAAGTCTGTATGTAAGTACGTATAAACGCTTTCTGTAGTATCAAATGCACACGAAGCACCGTGTGTGTGAAGACGGGATTATTTCATTTGTGGACGGACATGTTACTGGCACATGACATCCCTTTTGGTTGCATACCAAATTAACATCCATTCACTCATCCATACATTCCCGTTCCAAATTTGTGTGTATGCATCACTCCATCACCATCACGATTCTCGTCGTGACGCGAACTCGGAGTGTAGCTTAGCTAAATCATAAAAATCAATTTGGTAGCCATAAAACCCTTTTGTTTAGCACCTTTTGTTCCTGAACAGCCAATGAAAACTTTGAGGGTTTAGTTACGCCGTAAAAATTTACTAAAATGATCAATGCTGATATGTTCACATTTATTGCCTCTTAACAATGTTAGATCTACTTGGAATGGCATGAAAATGGAACTCTGTAGCACACTATTCTTCATCAATTGACCCTTCAAGCCCTTTTCATGGTTGGTTGACGAATGTGACAAGTTTACTGACATTGCCTACCGCTGAGGTGCTGTTTCGCATGCATGCCTATTCTATACAAACGTGCTCCTTCAGACGTGCTAATTTCTACAAGCTAGCACTGATTAAAAATGTATACAACAGAAAGTTTATTTCTTCCCTTATGCGCTAGGCCTCATTTTTCTACTGGACGAATTCCCTTATGTATGCTATTGTACACACTTTCATTTTAAATATGCCATGTTTAAACAGGAGGCCTTCAGCTTTTGCTCTGTCATGTTTCAAGTGCGTGGAAGCGCATTTGGCAATACGTAATGATTGAATAAGGTTAAAATTTTCGAAAAGAGAGTTTTTGGATACATAAATAGTCCTTTCTTATGCTGCAAAATACCTAAAAACCCTTTGAAACCTTGTGGAAGTGTCGAACAACTTCAAAGTATTACCAAGTTGGTACAATGATGTACAGCGGGATAAAATTTTAAGATGCACGATGAGAGTTGCACATTTCCAGAAATCAATAATATGTTCATGGCAAATGGAAATGCTCGTTTTTATAGTTCAAAACTTTGCTTCATAACTGCCGGTATAACAATTCATATATGGAATCAGGGGCCATGGCACTATTTTCATGACCATGAATCTATTGTAAGGTGCTTCGTGTACCCAAAGGTGGCTTACGTGAAACCAGTACTGAAATAGACACTCAAGGACTCGAACCTCGCGATGTCTCAAAAAATAAATCAGTATAGAAAATTTTTCTGAAACTGAAGCCAGTGCTACCAAAGTAGTGGGTTGGGATTAAAATAATGCAATGGGTGTATGTCTCAAGCCATTCCCCGTACTCTCTGGCATCCAGTTCGCTAATTTATGAAGTAGGCGTCGTTGAGAGACTCATTAGCTTAGCCTACACCAGAATCAAAATGAGCTCCAAAGTAATCCAGCTGTAATGAAAATATAGATTGAGGAACGAAAAAATCGCTACAACGAGTAGCAGTATTGAAGGCAGTAGTCGAAGAAAGGATCCGGGTAATGGCATACATGTACCAGCTGAACCTACATAGGCACACTAAGCAGCATACTATCAACAAGATACAATATTGGATCGATAGTAGTTTCAAACAGACAATAGAAGCTTTGAATGCTTCAGGCGAACAATGAATCTTAAGGGCAAAATAATTTACAGTGGGTAAATGGGAAAAATACCAGGAGGATCCTAGCGTCTTTTCAGTGGCCGTTCTGTCGAAACGCCGTATAGCCTATCTTTTTTCACATCACCTTTCCTGAAAAACAAGCGTCATATGCATTCTTCCGTTTCCCAGTTAGGGCAGGCAACGGTATCACAAGCCATTAGAAGGCTCGTAAGTGCAAGCATTTATGGGATCAGTGAGGCGGAACGTATTTTTCGACCCGTTTAATACCATTGAGCTGCGAAAGTGGGCAGAGAGTTGATTCGAAATGTTAGTCCCTGCGCACAAAGGAGCATAAATTTGCGACTTGGACGACAGCATGTATAACCACCACATGAAATATTGCAGTCTCGCAATAATTACACCTATCCGGTCTTCTCTTGTGGGAATGTTTGGCTTAGACGCTACTTTAAAGGGCAAGCTGACGACACATTAAGTATAATGCTGTAGATGTATTACGGATGAAAACCTATGGAGCAAAAGGCAATGGTTAATTCTCCCTTAGAACCAGCACCTCAGCATAAGATTCTCATCATAACTGCACCACTGACTTTTCAGTAGTTCCTTTCATTTTGTCCCGCTTTCTCTATAATAAAGGCAAGGCTCTCGTGTAAGATCAAACGGCGCTTTGAGTCTGCTAAAAAATTAACATCCAAAAGTCAGGCTTGCGCCTTGTTCCTTCTAGTTAATCTAGTTTGACAAAATACCAAAAATTGTCTCTACCCTCAGTACTCCTTTTCAGGCAGATTTAGTAAACGTCCATGCGTAGCCGAGTTTTAGCTTGTCACAGTTAGCACAGGACCTTGTTCAGTCGCCTGAATAGGTCAGAATCATTATTGCCGGTCGATTAAACTCGTGTCTCCCATACTCTTTATAATGATGATTCTAATAACTGTTGGAATTCAAATTTGTCTAGACAAGTTCAGTTGCTAGGAAAATGAAGTCATTTATTACTGACAAGATGTGACGCAGGAAGAAATATAGTTTATACAGGTTTGATAGACGAGCATGTATTGTACACCATTGTAAGTTACAGTTAGGGTTAGACGTAGAAATTTTGTGAGTCTTAGAAGAAAGGAGGAGCTAATATTGTCGCCATGAGCCTCGATGAAAAACAAACATTCTTTTGATGACTGATCAAAATTTATCCATAGTCTTGAAATTGAGCCTTACATACGGCCTGAATCTTCATCAGCATACATGGTAATGTGATGAGAGTGAGTAAATCTGTGAGTAGGCAGTATGTATCTAAATACCTGGTAAAATATTTTTTATGTAAGAGCCTATTGGAGGAATTCAATGCTCTGTTTTCAAATGT
This sequence comes from Deuterosminthurus bicinctus, assembly GCA_034698825.1. Lineage (NCBI taxonomy): Eukaryota > Metazoa > Arthropoda > Collembola > Symphypleona > Bourletiellidae > Deuterosminthurus > Deuterosminthurus bicinctus. The sequence continues at coordinate 27,793 of JAQIWI010000255.1, read as the reverse complement.
TTGGCATGCTCTGTTTAATATGCTGCTATGTGTAAATATATATTATATATATATGTAAAATAGTGGAGCTGTAGTTGAAATGAAAATTGGAGCTCATTGTTTACCCATGCATTATTCAGTGGCTTTGCTACTGAATCTCTTGAATAAAGCCAATAGCATAAGCGGTTATGATGAAGTAGAGGACGTAGTACATCGATCTCCTATCTTCCTCTACTCTTATTTTGTCACGTCACTCTGCCGATAACTTGACTACCTTAGGAAGGAGGAGGGAAACGTCTCGAAAGAACCCTTTCAGAACTCTGCCTGCACTTGCCCAATTCCATGAAGTAAAGAGGACTATTTTTAAATCCGGATTCGCCCAGCTTTTCAGTTTATTTTCAAAATTCTACTCTTCCCCCTACCTCTATATCTCTTCCTGGGCTGTATAAACTTGAGCACACTGCTCACTTTCTCTAACTTATCTTCACTCCAAGCAAGCGTCAATTGCCCTCGTCACCGCTAGGCAAACCTACACCTGGTGGTAGTAAACGAGGGGAATGGAACATAAAACTTATCGAATTTGAAGCTGCTGATGTAGTTTAGGCTTTATCTCCATTTTGCGTTATGCCCCCTTGAAAAAACCACACGTCACACAGGCACTCAAAGATATAGGATTTCGGCATTCAAAGTACACACTACAGCACTGCCCTTCACTGTATATGCCTATACTGTCTCAATTTGACAGCGGGGAAATGGAATTCATTCGATCTGTAATGACAGACAAATTGCTAATTTAATGGATTTCTCGGTGAGAATAAGGTTCGGTGAGTAGCATAACATCATCACGCAGAAAGGGGGAAACCGGGGAGTGAGAGAATTTTGGAAGTCATAGTGACTCAGTCTAGGAGAAGAGACAGACTTAACGGTGTAATGAAGCGAAATGGAAAGATGGCGGCGGAAGGAAATAATTTCTTAACAGCCCAATGCATTCGCTCTTCATACTGATATTGTCATGTGCAATGTATTGTCTGCCTTTAGATGGTATTGTGGAAAATAAGACAGCAGATGCAGGAACAGGTGGGTGATAAAATTTCTCTTCATCATCGGATCCAAGCCTTTGAATCCCTTCTTCAATCAAAAGCACAAAATGTTCAGCCAACTCAAGTAGTGACACCAGCAATGCGATGAAGAGCTCTTTGTATATATGTCCTGATTATGTCTACTGCTAAATTCCAAAACGGATTCGAGATATTAAAACTCCATTTTGTCCTCATCTTAATTAACCATATCACGACGAATTACTTCCAACATGAAGAAAAGGAATGCAGGGATGTGATTTGAAGCTATTTGGCAGAAACGATGTATATCTTAATGTAAAGAGAGAAGTTATGAAATGCCTAATGGTGAAGTACACGGAGATACTATCCACAGATAAAGCTAGCGCTTTTGCAAATGTGTCCTCGCACCGCTCTGACAGTCTGAAAGATCCCATTTTTCAAAATAATCGCATCTTCTCTCGTCATAGCTCCACCATTCCCACGAGACGTCCTACTATGTAACTGAACTAAGTGATCGAGGGCTACACTTAGTGGTGAAACAATCCCCACTACTTGGTAAGCACTTGCAATGAAAACTCAGGCGGTGGCATGCATGGCATTGCCTCTGTTCAGGCGAAAACCAATGTCAGTACTGAACTTAAGATGGAGCGGAAAAAACACGATATTGCAAGCCTTACTTCACTCAAACTTTGCAAACGAAGCTAAGAGCGGGATGAAAATCTTAGGGAGAAAGAGCGAGGAACAGGTATTTGCACCATCGTTTTTCCCATCGTCTACTTGGAGTGTTGTACTACTGCCTGTGAAAGGAGGCAGACGAGCGGTAGCAGCAGTGTGAGCAGATTTCTGAGTATGCAGTCAGCCTGAATTCTCTCCAGCTGCCCTTAAGCCTTTCCGCGATAAATTATCAAAGGGCTCCCTAATGGAATCACAGAACAAGTCGTCAGCAAAAGGAGCTCTCTTTCTCTCCCTCTTTCTCTCTCTCTCTAGAGATTGACCTTGTAACTAGCATTTCCATTGCGCAGTTGTAGCCTTATAGTGTTGGAAAACAGGAAACAATGACTGGTTGCCTTTTACAGTATAGTACACGTAAACTAGATATTACCTCTTATAGATCGACTGTCAGTGCCAACTGGTTCCACAACTATTTCAATACTATGAGGGTAGAAAATCGTCACCAGGATAAAGACAGAATTCTAACGCCTCCACAATTCCTAATTCCTACACAAGCCACACTTTTATATTCAGTCATTGTTCGTACTCTAGTCCTGCCTCGTTAGAATTGGGATGGACAGGACAAACTGAATAGTTATGGGAAAGAAAATGCGGGCCTAAGAAGACAAAGTTGGACGTCTCCAGCGTTCTCTTTGAAAAGACACAAGAAGGCAAAATAAGTGCAGTAGAAAGAGAAATGGCCTCATCTGGCGATTCGCTTTATACTTTGCACACATGTCTACGTTATTTGCCTTTGTATAGTAGTTGGTGTGAGGAAACTAAACTCAGTATCTCCTGCGATAATTTATCATCAAGGTGTGTGTTCGTGTGAGAGTGCGTTCTCCACTTCTCTAATGCCGTAGAGATATACTACCATAAATTCTATGAGAGCCGAGAACTTTAATGGAGAGAGTCGGAGGAAGGTTGATGCGTGATAGTCTGTTGTACGTCGGACGCTGTATGTATGCGAGAATCAATGGGACGTCAGGAATAGGTGCGGACTATATGTATTCCCATTTAACGCACATCATGACCTTTAGAGAGAGAGAGAGAGAAAGCATCGGGAAATAAATCGTGAGCTTAGCATTGGTAGCTCGAATTGACTCTGTAGATGCACAAATCAGCTAGCTCTCGTTTCTCTAGATATTGTGAGCGACTGAAATTAGACGCAGTCACTGGTTAATCGGGGAGAAGTCTTATTCTAATCCTTCGGCACCAAAAATCCAGACAGTACGCTGATGTTTATTATCTTCTACAGCCAGTTGTCGGAATAAGAAACCATATAAAAGCATTAGCATCACATTTTAGACTAGAAAAATTGGTTTCCGTTCTTTATCAATGGAATTTATTAAAAGGTTGAAGTTGAGCAACGATGCGTTTAGTAGGTCTGAATGGAATTGTAGTTATGGAGAGACGGTCTAAGAAATGGGACAAGAGGACTCACGAGAAATACATTTAAAGGTGAAATTTCCTGTACTCGAAAGAGTCCAATGGACCTTCTTACGCATACACAAGCCTACCTCATCTGCAAGTAGTTCTCTTTCTCATTCAGCTCTTTTCTCAACCTCTGTCATCACCATGTGTTCTATGTGTAGCGTTGAGGGGAAACTTGGAGATTGTGACTACTTCGCAGCGTTTTAATAACCATACTTGTTCGTCATCTGCTTGATTCTCTTTCAGCATGGCGAAGGAGGCCTCTCTGGATCGACATTTTATTTGAGGGAATCCAACATCCACAAAACGTACCCGCACGCACACTTCCGAGTTGTACCATGAAGGCTAGAGAACCATGAGCGGTCCAGTGTGTTCTTATGTGTGAATGTTATGTGAAGCTGACGATAAAATAGTGAGACGCGAAAGGGAAACAAGATTTTATGACAGACCATGTACCACAATATAATCCAAGGGCGGAGTAGAAATGCTGAATAGGTCTGCTTTCAAATCCTCTGCATTTCTTTTTCTTAGTGTATGGATTTATTTAATTTTGAATTCGTCCGTAGAATATGGAAGCGCGGAGAAGAACAAAGCTGGAGATGACGAAATTCATGCATGCTGTTATTTTGCACAACGTACCAAATTGAGCCATGCAGTGCAAACTACAGCATAGCAAAGCTTAGGTAGGTAGAAGGAAAAAATGCATGAAAATTTCATATCCGTCGTATTGATTTCTCCCGCATGTCTATTTTCCCGTCCGTTCCGAGAAGACAGGAAACTTCTAACGTAGAGGTTCCCTCATACATGTAAGAAGTCGAATTTCACTGACACACACACGCTGACATGTACGTTTAGTTTTAGTAGAGGAGAGAGGGAGACAGGACAGTCCATACATTAATGAAATGAGGTAAAATTGGCAGACTGGACTCATGGCCTACATAAAGCTCCATGGAGAGTACGTTCCTCGTGATTACAGCACCTGGGAAAATAGCAGGAGGAATTAAAAAGTGACGGGTAGTATAGATGAGTTCCTTATCATTCCATCCCAAGCATCAACTCAATGGAGCAATAAAGTGGCTCGTGTGCTCACAATGAATTCAAAGTACACTGTTGACCATACAAGAGCTGTAATAATGGCATTTAAGAACTTGTATTCAAATTTTCACGTGATTCTGAACATCTGAGACCACTTTTTTTACCCTTAACTTTAAGATGTGTCACTATAACCATAATATGATGTCTGAACTTCAGTGACCTCGTATGAATCTTAATTATGTAATATGTAGAGTTGACAGACACTGCCTAGATGATCGTAGAGCAACATCAGTCCAGAGAAAAACCGCAAAAATAATCAGAAATTAACTCACCAGTCAGATTTACGATAGCCAGAGAAAAATTGAGAGCATTCTCCGACCCTCCGAGTAAAACAGAGTCACTACTCACACCCACTGACACGGTCACAACCACAATATTCCTGTGTTACCAACCTCGTGATTGGTTATGTGGGGGTTCGTTGGTAACAAAGGGAATGAGCAACGGAGCACGTAGCTTGAATTTTCACTATTTAGTATGTATCTCTTTTTCTTCGGCGAAAGTTTCTTCCTCTCTTCAGCCGAACTTCTTCCTCGTCTTCCCGCACGTCTTTTGATCCCTTTCACTGGACTGACTGAGACAAAAACTTGGGATGACTCTCTGTCTCAACTTTTTGTCACCACTAAGAGAGTCGTACAGTTAAACGAAAGTATGGAAGGAACTGGAGAGAATTCTTAAGCTAAGATAAGGTGAATGTTAGTTTCTGGTCGTTACTGTGAAATAGAATAAAAGCGTGTTCACATGAGAATGTCAAACAAATCTGATCACCTTCACTACGTTTTCGCTAGTTCTGTTTGGGTAAGAATTTGGAAAAAGTATTGTCTTGATTATAAATTCCTATACCCAGCCTTTTACCACGTAAAAGCTGGAAAATCACAATATGTTGTGCAGTTAATTCCAAGCTCCAACGATGATCAGTTCACTGGAGATATTTTTTAGTGCCCGGTTAGAATGGAACACGTTTTTCAGAATAATGATTGCACTTTGGCATGTAAGTTATTAGAGACGAGAATAAGCCGCAGGGGATGCGAAGAAATGTAGACGGATAGCTGTGAGAGTAGTCGGACATCTGTTATGGTAGAATGTCACCTGGAGGCAATTTGCGGTTGTTTTTGTAGCTATATACGTAAGGTTTTCTAGAAGCTCAATGCTGATGCGTCTTCAGTATTATTTCAACTGTGTATACACTGAGTGTGATGAAGGATGACAGATGATGATTCTGATGATTGAATGGTAATATGGTAAACAATTCATAGCACCGATATTGCCGGAAGGTTACTATTTTACAAGCGGACTCGTGCCGTATTGTGATGTGATGCTTGAATGATAGTTAGTATTCGTCTTCTTGTTGTATAGTGTCACACTGCTTATTCCCGCCGTTCTTATGTACCGGGCAGATACTTGCTCGTGTGTCCCTCCGGTAGGTAAGTTTTTGTATGTGAACTTCGAGCACGATGATCGACTACTAAGCACAAGTAAAGTTTACTCGCAAAAGTTTCGATTGCAATTCGCTGTTCGTTTCTCCTGACCGGCGCAAGGCAAGGCGCCCAGTCACTCTGCCTCTACCCATTACGCTCTTACCTACTCGTTCACATGCTCTTTCTCTCTCTTTCTCTCTCGCTGCCTCTTCTCACCGGGATGTTTGTATGGTTGTCTTTTCTCATGTGTATTCCTAGCGTCGGCATAGAGCGTACAGAAAATCAGGGCTATCACACAGCATAATCGTAAGCGGAGGAGTGCGGCATTCGCAAAAAAGATATTTAATTTGTCAAAGTTTATGCCTTAAGTACAATTCTAAATTTTCCTTAGCACTGGACACACGCAAAGAAACAGAGCAGTGGTGCAGAGTTATTAAATCTAATTATGATCGTCGACCCGCGTTCTCTCAGTTGTTATCTAGTTGAGTATGAGGGTGAGGACCGTGAAAGCTGTACTCTGATAAAGGTGGAGTTGTTGGTAAAAAAAATTGCCTTCTACTATAGTTTCACCATTCTTAATATGAAAGTTTGCCGAAATTCCCCTCAACGAACCATACTCTTCTCTGCTGTACTGTCACTAACTTTATTTCTTTTTCGTTTGTTATGAGAGAGTCCTTTATGTACTGAAAAATTACACAGCATATAAACGTCCGTAGAGCGAAACATATGCATGTGGGTGGGGATACTCCCATCAGTGTGCAAGAGCAGTGGCGGAGAGTGGATGTCTGATCATATTACCCTGTACAGACCAAATAGTTGAGTCACAACATGTTACTTCATGTAATCTGCGCTAATAACTGCACGAAGGAAATGTCTAATGTGACCTTTGGTCAGACATTTACCTCACTTGATCTAATCAGGCTGGAGAAAGTTGAGAGAAACACGATGGGAGTTGGCACGTTGGCATCTAGCGCAAACCTTTCTATCAGACTCGGTGCTTCATGTCTCGTTTCATCTAGTTTCTCCTCTGAGCTCATCGCAAGACTCATGAGAAGCCTCGTTTCTTTCTCTATCATGCAGATTACTGAGAATGTTCCCGCTGCTACTATTCAGTTTCAATTGGATTCCTTTTACATATTTTGATTTAAGAACGCGTCTGGAAATATGTCTACAGAGTCAGAGTATGTGTATGAGCATTAAGGGATGGAGCGGTGGATGCATCTTAGAAAGACCTCCTGCTGATATAGAAACTTGTATGCAGTTCCAAGACGTCGCCGCACATTAAGCTAAAGCTCTCGCAAATGAATCTCTGTAGCGGATAGCATATTTGCGATCCAATTGTGCCCACTTAAAAGGATAAACGAAATCCAGTAAGGGGTTTATTATAATATGGCTTGACAGACCTATGAGAGAGGAAGTATTCACAGACTTTACATTTACAATGTACAATCATTCGGTGGGAGTTAGAAAAGCAGGATGGAGTATAGTATATGTACGTGTGTAGAGTAGAACTGGAATGCCTTTGAGTTTGTTTGGATCCGGCATCGTGAAAGGAAAGGATTCACAAGGGTCGTCTTCATCACAGCTTTATAGCAGCGCTGCCTGCAGTTGGAGAGTGAGTGAAAACTGCTCAGCACTTTCTTTCTTCTTCCTCCTAAATATAATATCAATGCTCTCCATGAGTTTTTGTAATGGAGTAGCAGTAGCATACAATATGGTTGGCCAGCAGCCGGATACATTTATTCTCGTAATAAAATGCAATCAAGAATGAGCATAAAAGTCTTTCCTTCTCGTGTGTCGCAATCTTTTTGGGCCTGCTCGCACAAAAGACGTCTTCCATCTGTTCACCGTAGATAAGATATATCGCTGGACATAAGGCGAGACTATTTTTACCCTCCTCTTGTAAACATCCATTGTGAGAAACATTACGTGTGCACATGAAGTCACCCTTCACCTTGCAGATTGTCACACGTGACTAAAGGTAACGAGCCATGACGACTCTCTCTCTAGCTGCAAATTTAATAAGGAGTGATGCTGCTAAATCAAAAATAATGTGCATAGATGTACCAAAATTTCGATTACTAATCGCACCATTGTGCAATTGACCACGTATCTTACCTTAGTCAGAATCAGGTAGCTTTTATTTCTTGTATCACCACGTAATCATCAGTAAGTCTAATATTATCAATTAACATCAGATGCACTCTGACGCACAAGTTGTAACAAGTTTATGTAGCTCTACTATGCAATAGACAGTACAAATTGGAAGAGATTCTCTTGGGTGATAGAGGCAATTGTAATGATAACAAGGAAGGCAAGATAATTTTGTACTCATTTTTAAAATTTCATTTCTCCTATGGGTTTCATAGTATTAGCATCCCTTCTGCCCTACTTCTCTTCACCGTCCATTATAGGTGCGTCGAAAGGATGCTTCTTTTAACTCATCCCTCGTCTATAAGCTTACAAAGAAGCCTGCACTCCGTGATAATTTAACCTCGTAGTTGTAAAATGTAGGCTATTATGCCTGACAAGAAAAAATACCCTGTCAACTCATTGCTAGAGGATGAAGAAGTGTGCCCTCCTCCTCCTCTTATACGCCGACATTCTTTTAAGTATGGGCCGATGCAGGCTGAATACGCAATTGTGTAGGGCACATGTGTCTGTTCGTTCACTCCGTGTACCAGATGTGCCATGGGTCCTATTTGACAAACATTAATAATATTCAGTTTAAGTAGATGTTGGTAGAGGAGGGCATTAGCAATATTTAAATGTGTTCTTACCTGTCGCGTAAACACCTACATCCTCCCCTCCGTGTGTTTCCGAGTCCATCCAGTAGCCTGCCTGGTGCTGCTCATAGCGTGCCGACTTCTCTGTCAAACTGTCTTTGGTGTCATTTAAATTGACCCATGTGTTCAGAGTTGCCGTCCTATTCGTAGTATTTGGATCCTAGAGAATGAGAAGATATGGAAACCATGTACTTGTAGTGGATGGGACCGCATTTGTAACGCAATCATGCCTACCAGCCTACCTCATGCCGATGATGAGTATAGCCTGGTCCATTAATGTAGGAGAGTGTTTGATATGCAAATCCTTCAGGAGTGACGTCTCCGATACCTAGGAAATCAGAGACGGGTAAAATTAATTCAGTTTCATGTGGGACTCATGTGAGTGTGATACAAGGGGCAGAAAGATGGGAAGGATTTCTGGTAGGAATGGTAATGATTCGTATGCAAACAAATGAGATGTGTAATGGTGATATGACAGCGAAAGCACCGACCCCAGATAGTATTCCCACGTTTTGGGTATCCATTTATAGTAAAGGAGTGAGAATGATCAGCTGTGACCATTATGAGCGTCTCTGATTTCTCCGTCATATTCACTGCTGTCTCAATTGCCTTGTTAAATGCAACCACTTCTTCGAGAGCAATCTTGGCGTAGTTATCATGATGAGCATGGTCAATTCGACCACCTTCAACCTGTAATTAAAAAGTCAGCGTTGCCGCCTGGCAGATTCATACATAAGAGATAATACGGGTTACAATCAGTTTCTTTCTTACTGAGCACACTTAATGTAAAGTGAAACAGTGAGATGTGCAGAATGCTTCAAACAAAAGTATATGAGGAAAAATTTTTACGCATTGCAAATCACTCGGAAATTTTCACCAAAGAAAAAAACGTTAAGGAACAGGTCTATTTTACTGGTCTGTTTTATGGTCAAAAAGACCGACCGCTGGTGCTCGCTTACCAGAAGAACATATCCCTTGGGATTTCTTCTTAGAATCTCGATGCCTTTGGTTACCATCTCTGCCAGGCTGGGTTGTCCACCATCACTTGTGTCTCGATCCATGTCATACGGTAAATGACTGGGAGCAAATAGACCTGCATCATCATTATTATCTCATCACTATCATCCAACTTTCTTGTCTCCACATATAATTTGTTTCAATCACCACGTCAAAAATATTATGAAATGCATAATTTCAGTGAGAATAGCTCAGTGACAAGAAATTATCGTCCCACTCGATACCTACCTAAGATATTGTTGGTATCATTGGGTATATCCAGGAGCTGTCTTTTATTCTGCACGAATCTAAATGTCCTATTTTTCCTTTTCTGCCAGTCCATCCAGTCAAATACTAAATCTTTGCCATCACCTCGATGGCAAGCAGAACTTTTATTTACTGACGCTCGGAAAACTTGTTCACCACCTCCCAAGAGAACCTGACAGGAACACAGACAGAGAAAATGGGAAAGATTATGAGATTCTTGGGAGTCTTGTGTCGTAGATTTATTGAGGAAGGATGCCACGTAGGACAAGTAGTGTTATCCATCCGCCCAGTGACTATTGAAGGAAAGGTGTGTGCGTGTATGTGTGGTTTTTTTACATTGATACTCCGGCCAGGTTCGTTCTCTATCATCTGCCTGGCAATATCTTTGCAACCCAAAGCTCGCTCCTCTTCAGGAATCTTGGTGTCACATTCCCAGTCACGGTGTGGGCAGTGAGCGTAAGCGGCAGCTGGTGTAGCATGTGTGAGTCGCGTTGTGGTCACCACTCCTGGAACATGAAAGATCCCATTATTAAATACGAGCGTACCTAGAAGCCCTGTGTGATTAAATTGTTTGCATCGATGGCCTCTGTCGAGTGCCTCCACTTTATATACTCCACGAGGGTATAAATGTACCCCGATACACCACATGCATAACATTAAGTTGGACTTCATTCGCTATTCAATTTTTGTAAACACACTGTGGATCGTATTTGTCAGAGGAACAGGATCGAACGGAAGAGGATGAGAGATTGCTATGAAAAACCAAACAAGCCTTAAATATCCCTTCAGAATTTCATGACATGCATTGTTGGACTCCTGCTCACTCAGCCATCAATCAATTATCTTGCTCAATAGAGAAATCCAGACTGTGTAGGGCAAGGTTACCGTCACCATTACGGCACGCACTCAAAAGACATTTGCTTAGGATTTGAGCAGAGCGTGAAAATATCTCATTCCGTCCACAGTATGCACTGCATACTTTCATTCCTCCTCTGCGATCCGCCCGTATTTTCTCCTACATTTCTCTCCGTCGCCTTCCTGCGGTTCACAGACATTGTATGATAATGGCATGCATGCTCCTTGTCTCTCCCTCTGCACCATCGTCTCCCACCATTCAAGTCATGCATGTTTACACAAATGGCCTTTCTCTTCATCATTATGTCTTGGATTTCTGCCTCCCCTCAGGCATAATAATATCCTGCATTTTCTCTTTTGCCATCCTTGCTTAACCATGAAATCGTACATGAGAATATAGCTACAATGTGCAGCATTGTACAATCGCGTCCTTAAGTGATAATGGTACCGGAACCCAGTTATATTTCTTTCCTTAGCGTTTCCTCTTCTCATTGTCCTGAAAGAGTCATTTTCTTCAATGAAAAAGATTCTTGCATGCTTCAAGTTCCTTGCAATGATCACATGGAGTGAAGCTTAAGTATTTAAGAGTAATGAACTTTTAAAAAAAATGAATCAAATGATACTGAAATGAAGTAATTTGCTGAATTCGGCGCAACACAGACGTAACGCGCGTAAACGTCAAAATTCCTATGGCAACCCATGCTAAATTTTTTTTACGATGAAGTATTTATTTTCACGCCATATCCGGCAAATCACCTATTTACAGTTAGCTTTCTCGAAGATAACAATCCGACGTTGACTCAGAAGACGAACTGCAAACCCAGGAAAAATTTCTCTTGCAGCGTGAAATATTTAAACATTGACTCACAGATCACCACAGGAGCCTTCACGACCGCAAATCTGACGTGGAACATGCATGAGGACTACAAAGTTTGCAGTGAAATTGATTGAAATTTACGTCACACCGTGTGTACTTTGGTTTTGAAAGCAATAGTGTAATGTCACTTACTCTATCCGTTTCATCTGTACTCATGTAATGTGCACGGGATCAAATGAATTGTGATGAAGACTTACCCGTGGATTTGCCAGCTTCTATGGCCCAATCCATGATTGAACTTACTTCGGCTTTCTTCTGTTCGGCTGGACGGCAGACGTTGAAAGGTGCTGTTGCATCAAAGCCCAACATGTAATAGTTTGCTTTGATACCACTGAACAAGGCTGTAGCTGTTCCTGCAGAGTCTGGAACTTGTCGGTCTACATTGTAGGTCTGGAAAAACAGAATAGGAAATATGAGGGTGGTGGTTCTTTTCTGGTTCACTTCTACAAAACATTGCTGAAGTTTCAACACTCGACCAACCCAATGTAGACACGGTTCACCTTTCATTTTCTACAAGAGTTCCGCATCCCCCAAAAGGGAACGTAGAAAAATAAAGTGTTCATTCCCTCTCTCACATCATTTCTCAAGTCTAGTGTGTCGACAAGTTCTAATTGTATCTCAAGTTTCTCCTCTGTCAGCATTCATAATGGAGTTTCATCCTTGATCATTACCAAAGAATGAATACCCTGAGAGACGTAGAAAGTTCCTTCAACATCAAAGAATCCGGTGTGATTCCCTAAACATACAGATTTAGATGGGTCCGATATGATAACACAGAGTTGATATTATTTTACGTTCTCCGGCACTCTCCTTACTCTAATTCTGCAAGGATGTGTGGCTTCCATGAACTCCATCTCGCCTGTTAGCAAGCTTCTACATATATTTATGCGCGTGTGACTCGTATTAGAAAGATTCAACTTTGGTTCGTTTACTCTTTTTATTAAGAGTAAATTGAATGCATGCTGTATGGACGATGAGAGAGCCCTGCACTGGTGTTGAGAAGACGCATGGATGCTGGCGTAGATACAGAGTTGTTAGTGGGACTTTCTCTGTGTCGTGTCGATAAAATGAAATTACGCTTTAATTCTGTGCACGTGACACTCTGTGTGAGACGAGATATCTGTCTGCTCCATCACTAAGTTCGTAAAAACTTTTTAGCTGCACGATCTTTACGCCTTGAATATGTGCAGTGCTCGGCGTAGGGGACGGATTCTCTAACTCGTGTATGAAAACTAGCATTAGAAGTGCGAGCAAGTTAATATATCCCCCGATGAGGAGCAGGATAGTCGCGTTAGCCAACTGCCTCCAGTCGATTAATGCGACTATATCCTACTCTCGATCGGAGGATATTTAGGTTAGGTGTAGGTAGGTTTGTTACTGGAGATGTGGTGTAAGGGATTTAATGCCAATCCCCTCGCCGACCCCACGCCTCCCCCCCATGGGTCAGCCCTTCATCACCCCCATCCATTCTCAGAGGATATTTTCAGCTCACAGGTGAAACGATGACCTCATCGTATGCCAAGCGAGTGAATGACACAACAATCTGTGTCGCACAGGGTTCGAGTTCGAATCCACTGGATCCAACATTTAAGACTCTGACCATTGGACTGGGCCACTGTTTGGACGAGAGAGCCTGCATTCTCGTATGCAAACTTCGCTGAATTGATCAACAAACGTTTGACATAGCGATGATGATGACGTGGCGATGCAAGTGTAATCATCGCCACATGATCACCACGTTTGCCTGGCTTATCATTAAACGTCCCACAGTCTATTGGTAGCCCCCAGTCCCCGGAGATTACCCCCAGTGCCCAGTTTTTGTACATGCTTATGTGTTTTGTCTCTCGTGGCATGCTCATGCTTCTGCTTTCAATCGTTTGGGATGTCCGTATGAAAGGTAAGTTAATAAGAATGGGAAAAGAAAGCGTGCACTCCGTATAACGGAGTAAATTATCAAAAACCGATATTACAAACACTCCTTACTTCATTTGTACCCGTGCATCAGAGCGGGCGCTAAAATCCGCCTTGACATCACTTTGGTCTAAATTGACAACTACTCATATTTGAAGCTACCATAACTAACCGGCGCATCTCTGTAATAGCAGCATCCTGCACTGGTGTCAATTGGGTTAACCTTCGTCTTCACTCGCTCGTGTTCTCGCGTAACGTAAGCAGAGAGATGACCTATTCTCTTTAAAGGTTCCCACTTAAAAATGCATTTGACTGCGCGAGGAGTAATAAATAAGAGTTCTTGTGGTACACGCCCTTGAAAAATGGCGTTTCCATCAACAAACGGAATCCTGACTCAGCATGTCGTGATGTGACCTTAGTTTTTTATTTCCACCCACGCAGCAGCTGAATAATAATTGACATCACATAGATGCGGAGCACAGAGTACTGATGGAAGGTCATCATTTGTCACTTTTGCCGTCACAAAATTATTACAAAAATCTTGCGAATAATCCGTATATACAGTACACATAAATCTCATGAGCCTCGTAACACAACCTGATGGTATCTTTGGTCATAGTGTGGACCATAAATAGGTAGGCTTGGATTTCAAAGTGTTTATTCAGCGTTATTGCTGCAATCAAAGAGCTGCCCGACAATGTATGCGGCTGAGTTTGTGTAGACAAATGTGTCACTGTCTTCATTTCAGTCAGCATAGAGTATCCAAATATCAGAGTGGTGTTTTAAAAAACCGCGTTAAGGGTTTGCTGACAACAGTTGGCTTGAGAGTTAAGAGTCATACAGAAGACAGAAATGCTCTGAAATGGCTTTCAAAGGTAGCGTTCTCTGCTCATTCTATTCATCAACATTATCAATCAGTCCCACTCCGGGATGACGGCAATCCTGTTTAGATTACTTAATGACTGTAAGCATGAGCTCCTATCTTTTTCGAGTGTACAGCAGCGTAGGAAGACGACACAGTTTGTCGCTATACTACTTCATTTAGATTCCCATTCGCATTCTCATTAATGGTGTCAGGTAATGTGAACGTGGAGGAGGCTGAAATTGCAAGGTTGGAAATGACCTTGAATCCCCGTCGTACATCTTTAAAGAGGGCTAGGATAGAAGGGACCGATCGACAAAGATGATTAGCATAATTGCTTCGTCAGCTCTTTCTAGATTCCAGCCGATGCATTAGACTTTCACAGTGCTAGCTCGTCAGAAAACAAATTACCATGACAATGAGTACAAGGAGACGGCATTTCATGTGTGAGGATGTGAAAATTTATGTGAATTGTTATTGCCAGCCCGCTAAAATACTGCAGTATGCATGGACAGTACAAATTTGGGCTCAGCTACCGGAAGATTCATGATTGCTCCTCTAAGCCACAGTTGCGTCTTCTATCATAACCTAATCAGCCAACATGACTACGATAATAAGCTTCGTTTTAGAGTTGACCAATGAAGGCTCCTAATTCGCACGTCTCTGTGGTTTCGTATTATTGTTGTTGTAAGCTAATGAAAAGAGACAGAAAGGGAACGAAAAGGAGGAAAGAAGCATATTCTCAGTATTCTGAGAGGTTGCTTCTTTGGCGCTTTGAAGGCGACCTTCTTAGTCTGTGGAAAGAATGGAGGAAAAGTTTTTCCCATCGATTTCGTGCAAATTTTTCCCGATGTCGAAAAGTTGAGAGAGATGAGTCAGAGTGAAGGCGAAGAGTACGGGAAAGTAAGGGATTGGCAAGAAAAAAAGAGAGGAAGCCAGGGAAGAGGTAAGCACAGCCAACCTTTACGTAAAGCTCACATATACATGCGTTACATCTTGGATATTGCCACACGAACCAAGAGAATTATAGGATTTCAAAGAACAGTCGTATTTAATAATGCACACACACTCGAGAGAAGGTTCAGCACTGGTAGGAAGTTGAGGGAGAGAAAGACAGCAAAGCGGGTTCCCTCAGCAACTATCCATACCTATGACAGGAACATGAGTTCCAACTCTCTTTTTCTACTTCTCACCAGCTTTCGTGGATTAGATTAGAGGGGCCGTAACCAGCTGAATTTTCAATGTCCTCTCTGCCTTGTTTTTCTTTCGCATCTTCACTCATTTCCATTTACTCTCTAGTAGAAGCAAAGTTTGTACAAGAAGCTCACCTTCTTGCACGACAATGTTTATCGTCATTACTTTGCAATTGAGTCGGTCCCATTCATGAAGTAAGCTCGAGTGTCATTGTAGATGTTTCGAAAAGCTTAGGCAATCTTTTTTATAAATATAGGGTACTGTTTGATTCTTCTGTGGATGGTGTAACATTTGTGATAAAATTTTCTTAGTGGCTGCTCCAGGGTCATTGTGAGTTAAGAAGATCTACGAGGTTCATGTTTCTTTGCTTCCAGGTGTATATGTCGTTACTTCTTTTGGTCGTAAAGGACAGCTATTGGGGCTTTCTCTGCGTCGATTCATGTCAGCTTTGCGAGTTCACCTGATGAGAAGCAGAAACGACGGGGAACTGGAGTAGCAGCCTTTGTGATGTGTAAACAGGGGAAACTTCCCAACTATTCTGTCATGTTTCTGTTGCACTGTGAAGGTAAAGCTAGTAGATATTGGTGGGATGTTGGTTGAGCATGTGCAAAAGCTTCATGCATGTGGCGCAATCAGAAAACCGCTTGAACAACATTTACCCACGTACAGTGTGATAGAAGTTGTGTGAGGGAAAATCAGAGAATAATGGGAATGTTTGGAGAGGAAAGGCAAGTTATTTCGTTGAGAAAATGATACCAGGTCTTCAGGGACATTAGCAAAGAGTCATGAGTTGATTCAAAGAGCCTTCTGGCTCCATTCTTATCATTCCTTCGAACTCGACTAAAGAAGGTTAGACCACTACTATAGTGTATCTCCTATGATGGCTGCAGCCATACAATACATAGATGAACCCGAATAAATAACTCATACGCATTCAAGCACATTAGGATCTCTCAGAGTGCAGATAAAACCTCAATTTTCATTCATGAGTCGCTGTGCAGTACTAATGGGGATGTAGAAACAGAAAATAATGGAGTGGTGTATAGTGAGATTTAATAGGATTGTGGATCTTGTATTTTTTTGTAACGGGCAAAATTTCATTGGTACATTAAATTTGGGAACAGGAGAAGGAGGAGGATGACAGAAATAATAATCCATGGTCATGGGAGACCACTAAAGTCGTAATAGCTTGTAAGCTGATTTTCTGATGGGCTGGGCAAGTAATTAGTGTTCAAGCATGCTTCTGTGGTTGCTGCCGTTTATATCCATAAACCTACCGTCCTTTTTAACATTCTGAGGGCCTTAAGAACGGTGAACCCAATTCATCTGAAACGACTTCTCTTTGACTCATTCTTTCTCTCCAGCACCCTCCTAACACATCTCAGCGTTTATATAATCAAATCATTGTAGCCTAAATGACCCACTATTTAGGTACTAAAATATGTTACATCTGGGTAACTTGCTAGAATGTCTACAACCTAGGCTGAAATTTCCGATCCCAATCTTTTCCTTCTCCTCGCTTGTTTCTCTTATGGTGTGAAACAAAGCATTGGGACGAAGAAGAAGGGTAATACTTCTCATCCTTGACGCAAACAAAATTTAGGATCCACCTGCACAAGCAAGTGCCTAATGGTAAATTTGAAATAGCACTAGATCCGTTTGAAGGTCTGCTCTAACGAAAAATTCATCACCCCTCCGATAGACTACAATAGAAGGTCAAATTTAGGGAGAAAATAATGCAATCAACGGATGGATTCAACTCAAATTCAATTACTTTGGTTCCCTCGTTCCAGTATGAGCGTCAAGAATACTCTTGTGTACATTTCTGCGAGAAATTCTCATCTGTACAGCATCCAGTTACGAAATAACGTACACATCGAAATCCATGAGAGATATTTGGCAATAAATGTCATTTCATAGGCGGTCTATTCTCCATGGGCAACATTGGATGGGAACTTTCACGGGATGCCTGTTATTAGTGTGCAGCATATGAATACTATGAACCCAGCTGCAGTGGTGGACAAGCTTGTTGATTGTACCAAAGAAGGAAATAAAGTAGGTGAAAAGACTGGTAACAAACCTTGAGGAGACCGACGTTTCTGAACTTCTCGAAGCTCAAATAACCCTCTTCTCCTGGGTTTCCACCCAGCTGCCCATTGTAAATCCGACCAGCGGTAATTGTAGATATTCCCATTCCATCTCCGATGAACAGAATAACATTCTTAGCTATTCCAGTATTTCTCTCATCTTTTAATGCATCCTCAATGGCTTCTCTGCCAAGCTTTTTCCAGTACTTAGTATCTGAAATGAAAATAACAAATTCCCCATGTTCACAACCGTAAAAGAATACCCTCAAGTAATTTGGGTTTATACATTGGCAAGTAACATTTACGTATTAAAACTTACCTTCTTCCACCCGGGAAGTAGCAAGATGCAGTGTACACATGATCCATAGTAGACAGAACAGACAGCGAGGAAATGTTGAAATTATCATGTTAAAAATATCTTCGGTAGAAACTCTAGTGGACGGAAATAAACATTTATGAATTAAACATAATATTTTGTGTGGATGCTTTCGGCCATAAAGCACAGAGTAACAATTATGTTTGGAATGCGGTAGTTGTCTGTATAGGATTGCTTATTTAATAGAGAGGAGCACATCGTCCAACTCTGGCTGTTTCCGTTCACAGATGCAAGAATTCAACGTTCATCCTCATGATGACAGGCTTCTGGTTACAAAAGCATCCTGTCTACTGTTCAGTTGAAATTTGTTTGAGAAAGAGTCGTTATTTTATATCATTTATGTATCATGTCATAAGGAGATCAGAATAGTTGAATCTGTGGCTTCAATATGGTAGCATACTCTTCATTTAGCACAAATATCTTATATGCGGCATATTCGTGCGAAATGAAGATAAAACCTTAACAACTCTACGAATCCAGTAAAGACAACCTAAGTTCATGTAGCCACTTCGGTAGCTCTAAGCCAACTGAACCTCTACAATTCCTAAGCTCTTTTACACAGAAAATTCCGTAGCTCGCTGAAGACAACTAAGCTAAACATTTCACTCGTTATTCATTTTATCCTTTTCATTAAGTAACTCAAAGCTAGTAAACATGAGGAAATTGCAACAAAGAGCACTCAAGTCTAAAGTTCCTCGTGCCTCTATGTCAATCTAAGTTGAGAGCTGATTCGTTCATTTCATGTTTGTATAAATACAGTTTGAGGAAGACAACTTGAACCTGCTAAAATTGTAACCACCGATTACAACAGCATGTTATAACGATCCTTATTCGAGTCGAGCTCTTGCATTAATGTGCTTCAACAGTGGAAAATTTTGCCATTGAGAATTTCCTCAAACAATTCAGTCCAACCGCAGTGTTGCTGACAGCTATACAATAATGACATGTGAAGTGGTATGCATTCACAGCTTACCTTTCCTCACACGCATTCATCGAAAATGGGTCACGTTTGAAATTACAGATATGGTAAGAAGTAATTAGATCTGTATTTCCAGTGAAGACCGGAAGGGAGACAGGAGTATGAGGAATAATTATATTCATTCATTATGATTTCTGTGCTCATTAGTTGTAGCTATATTTTGGAGCAAAACTCGAATTACAAACGAGGTGGCAGATGTTTTTTTTTCTTGCTGACAATGGATGCTAATTTACAATACACATTTTTGTACAAACAGTTGTACTTTGAATTTTCTCATGATAATTACAGTAATTCAGACTGACGAGTCCTGCCGCGAACATCGTTGTTAAATTTACTCCTCCACCTGGAGAATTTATCATTAAAGGTCAACTGAATGACACATGAGCTATTTTCGGATGCGATGAAGTCGCCCTGACATCGACTATTGTTTTATTGAATCTCTAACATTCCTTTCAATGTACAATGCCGACAGCTAAACGGGTTCTGCACGAGGCAGAAGACGATCATATGTAGCTCATGCTCACTTGTCAATAACACCTGCATGGTAGACTTGATAAGCGTGACAGTTCATCTTTTTATAATCTACACCTTATATGTTACAAGGGCACATTTGTGCATTAATAAGCTCCATAAGAGCCCAGATTATTATGCAGAGGTTAATTTGGAATACCAATGTGGAAAACTAGGAAATTTCTCCATACGTATGTATTTGATGGTATAGGACTAGTAGTTGGTAGATAGAAATGTGCGCACAAGACTGAAATTAATCTGGCGTGAAATTATATGCACACAAGTTTATATTACTTTACGCCATTTCCCCGTATATTTTCATATGGAATGACACTCGCCTTCAGGCTAACATGAGCTAACTGGACAGACATGAAAAGGGAGATAGTCCTGATAATTCTTATGTTGAGCCTTGTACATAGACATGGAAACGTGTGCGATTGTTTAACTTATTTTTGTATTTACAGAACAAAGTCTCAAATCCGTACATCCTCCCTTATTACCGAGAGCAAAGGATGTGTCAAGATCCTCATATTGAGCATGAGTAATGGTATGAATCACGGTTATATTTTAGACCCATTCCTCCATTCAACTTAAGTTTTATAAACAAAAAGGATTTATTGAAGATACTTCAACTTTATCTTTCCCATTTAATACATAGAAGCTCACTTGACAAGTGAAAATACTATGGTCCTAAGAGGATAGAGTAGAAAAAGGGAGCTAAGTAAATTCTCATTTCCAAAGGGCGTGCAATGAAAAGAAGGAGAATGTTGTATTGTAGGAGAGCTGTAGTCGAATGGGGAAGCATTTTTTTATTGTCGTCATGGTCTTTGTTGAGCGACGGCTGAGGCTGTAGGGATAAATTACACGAGTGCAGATGCTCCAGTTATGAGGTAGGGAGCATGCCTGAATGAGTTAAAATAAAATGAGCGTCGTTATGTATGCACACAACTCCAGTGTTAGCTTACTTAAAATACATAATCCTACCGGATAACGAGTGCAACTTTTTCAGTCTCTCGGATGCGGATGAAGGCGTTAGAAGTAATAAGATATTTTACACGGCAGGAAAACCAAAATGGTAACATGTGTACCTGATGTGGTTATTATTATTGGATGAGTATTATTTGAAGACAGGAGCTCCTTAAGTTTCGAAAGCATCGGTTTTAATCTTCACTGGCCACGGAGGCGGGCTGGCTTTAGTGTGGGAAAAGCAGTGACCATAGAAGAAGAAGAGAATTGCAAGCCTTAAAAGATTAACGCCAAACAGTTAATGCACGTCGAAAGTAATGTGGCTGATGAATTATGAATCGCTTTACCGGCGCAGTACGGAAGGAAGGAAATTAGGATGAGGAATCTCGGTGCAATAATTCATAAGTGTGTGTGTGTGGGAGTGAGCGCGTGGAACCATACAGCACATCTAGTTGAGTTTTTAATATAAATGTTCGGGTTCATACCTCTACCTTCTCACTCAATCTCCCTACTACTTGATCAACGACCCAATTTCCTCCAGCAATGCCTGCCAACTGAGTTCAATTTTGGCTGAGTAAACAAATGAAGAGCTGGCTTTACATTACATAGATTGAACTCACTTTAGCGGCATTTCAGCCTCCTCCGTGATGACTAGCTTTGGCTACTGCAAATGGCAGTCTGCCTTCAAGGTCGACTATTGTTTATAACACAGATGTGTTCGTATATGTACACAGGTCCAAATCCCGGACTCATTCCAGGGAACGTCACCGGAGTTGTAGGGATATTGACTTAGAACGGTTTCGCTTCGCAAGAGCATTCCATGTTCCATTGAATTACATCAGCGTACATGGAAGCAGTATGTACATATCCGTCCTCCTACATACAACTTCCTTCGACCTTTGTCCATGGTGATTGTGCGTGCAGTAATGCAATGATGGCTGAATCTGAGAATTGCTCAATAGTTCCTGTCTACGTACAGCAGCTACGACTACTTATAAATCCAGTCGTAAGAAAGTAAATTGAATGGATTTCCAAAGTACCTTCCAGTGGTCGAGCAGTCTTGTGTGGAACGTCTCTTTCTCTCCTTATCCTGTCGTCCCAGTCATCTGATTTCCCCTGCGACTTGATAGACCAGATGGCTACTAAAATTTTAATGCAACTTTTCTAATGAACTCACATTTGGACGCGGAGCACCTATGGAAAGGGTCCTATACTCTTGCAACCGCCGAGTGAGTGTGAGCTTCAGTATATTAGCTTTGTGCCAGTGGCACTAAATTACCCTTTGTCCTGCAATGACTGACATATCGTGATTTATACACTACTTCCCTTGAATATTCACCATTGTCCGTAATAATGTGACTACATGTGTGTCACACACATCCGAAGTATGTGCCTCAGCGGGTAAAGCGGGGAACACAGAGAGCAGGAACTGAAATTCCTAGTAAGAACAGCATGGATAATGGCATTAGCCAGCCCGAGCCGAGGACAGCTTATGATTTTAAGAGTGTAGTCCTTATTTCAGCTCTCGTGTACATGACATTGCAAGGCTTTCGGGCTGCAGAGGATCAAATTCCTCTCTACAACACCTGATCCCTTCAGGTGGTCCCCTTGAACGCTTAAAATGGGGCTATGCAGGGATTTGATGGAAAAAGTTGTGCTCAGTTGCACACGCAGCTAGAAAAAATGTTAGTTCTTATTCGTACGTTCAGCAGAAAGTTCACTGTCAGCAAGTCAAACGCATCCCACGTAGGGAGTTGTTGCGAGTGAGTCAGTGGGGCACATAGAATCTGTTATTTACATGGTTCAACGCAACATGGATTGACAGCGCGGTGATCAAAGGATGACAAGCAGCAGTGAGTGGAAATATTGCACTCAAGAGTTGTACACGCATGTTCTTCCAAAGTTTTTCTAGTCTGTTCAATGGGATATTTATGCCGTACAGAAGAAGGAGGATTATCGAATTTGTGCCGTGTCCAGACATACTTCGTCTAAGCTCCCTCCTTCCATACCCTTTATTGCCAATTTCTACACCAAGGTCATTGGTTCAAAGTCCGCCGATTCAGTCTTTCAACAATAAAATATCCAAGACACAAGTAGCCACATGATCCTACTTGTGTTTCTTCTAGTAATGCTCTTACAGAAAAGACATAACGTAAAAGCGGCGGGAGAGCTAAAATGGAAAAAGGATCATCGAACAAAGGCTAATTTTCTCATTGACATCTGACGTCTTCAAGTAGAATGAAATGTCAAGCTTATCAGCTCTGCGACGACCTATTTGTATTTGTCCCATCAGCTCATTGGAAGGATTTAAATGATGTGCCATTTGGATACTTGAATCGACGGAATTGCGACTGATCGTGCATGACTAAGTAGGACCCTTGCTCTATGAATGAGGCACTTGGCCCAAAGAGTCGAGCGGTATAACATGGACATGAACTACCAATGCCATGTGATTCTCCTAGCCCAAAAGAAGGAATTAGAGTCTTAACGCCGACCATGGCCTCTTCTTCATCATCTCGGAAACCTCCATGTCATGCAGTTGATTCTGCAATCAGTGCACCTCAACATTCTCTATCCCCTATCGGATATTGAGTCTGACTCATAGGCCTCATTAATTCTCCGTCTTCCACTTAATATGACGTGCTCGAGATCTTAGATAGGGTTAGGATTTCACATGCGTTTGCGACATCTCAGTGTCTAACTTCTGCATCCTCCTTTCGCTTAAGGTAAATGCTTGCGACGGTTGACATTCATTGGCTCTTAAATCAAATTCATGTGTGTTCTCAAAACGGGCAGACGTATGCTATCAAACTGTGCAAGTGAACTGTAGTACAAGATTGAGCTCGAGATCTAATTATTACTCGTCAGTATGTAGAAAATTAATTTTATTGGCTGAGCAGAGATTAAATTCAGGACAACGCTAATTAGTTTGCACAATGATACACGTGTGCATTTAATTTTTGACGCATCAAATCCACATGCTTGTTGACATATGACATTGATTAGCTACAAGAGGCATAGAATCGTACCAAGCTTACGCCTCGTCATAGGTTGTTTTTGTACTACAGTTCCTCTCCCACACTACACAAAGTTGGTCCCTATAGTCGTACAGCCCGTGAAATTTGTGCGAGTGTGAGTTCGAGGGAAATCTCTCCAATGATAAATTACTTTCTTCTGTATTGCGAGGAAATGGTCCTAGTCCCAACAACTGGGAATTATAAATTACAGACAACGTGCAGAATGTTACACCATGGTCACCTTGAGTTTTAACCTGCTGCTATGGTCAATATTGCCAAGTCGCTACTAGCCAAAGTAGGTTGGCTCTCCAATGCAAATGGTTCTCACATAGCGTGTAAATATGACGCGAAAGGGCCGCGGATGACAACGCATGCAATGCTTCATCGCACCTGCGTTTGTTTATCTCTGTGTGTGGTCCACACACGGTAAATTTTTACCACTGAATGCTACCATGAATACGACCCAGATTGGAACGTGCTTTACAGCGTGTGCCAGAACACACGAAACACACACACACAACACTTCGGCTTCCGCCTAATTAAGACCGAAACGGGAATGAGGTGAGAAAAAAAATAAGGCTAGCACTTGAAAAAGGACCTTCACTTACATTACCGACTTTATGGTGTCGTAAATTCTCAAAGTCAGAGGCCTCTTCCTTTGCCAGTTAGGTGAGACAAAAAGTTTTGGACGGGCTCACAAACTTCTACTGCAAATAATGGCTGTAGCTAGATCCAAAATTTCTCACCTACACAAAAATAAGTTGACACTCACGACATGCACAGGTTTCGTCAAAAGACTTGAGTAAAATCCGCACAGTTCCCCGGAACAAGCGGAAGAATCAAAAAGTTTTATCAACCATGGGAGGTACACATAGAGCGAGAAATTTAGGAATGAAATGCACAGCACGTTGACACAAATCTCTCTGTTGTTCATTCAGACGATGATGATTCTAGGCAAGTCGCGCGTGTATGTGTGGACGTGTGTCGATGATTGCGCTGCAAAGGAGACTACACTGCTGACTGCTGTAACGCGTAATGTTTGCCGATGCGAATTGTTACTACTACCATCAAGTCTACTTTTGCACTCTATATACACATGAACATACTCTTTGTGCACCACACAGGCACTCGTACCCCTTTCATCTTCATGTAGAACAGTATCAGGAAGGGTTGTAATATTCGAAGATGGATGTGACTTTGTGGTAATCAATAATTCTAAAATAAGTTGAAATTCCATCCATCTCATTCATGCTTCTGTCAATCTCATCAATTTACTCTTCATTTTCGACCTGTTCTAGTGAACACAAGTAAGTGCATGAGCGGATTCTTTTTTAGCAGTCAGTCAGTCAGTTCTACATTCACACAAAAAACCTGCTGAACATGAGTTTCTCTTGAATAACTAAAGTCACTGCGGATTGTTAAACTATGCTGACAAACATGACTGACATTGTATTATTAATCAAACCGTCATTCTTCACTTACTGAAAGAGCAAATTAACACTACTTGCCCCAACATAAGAGCCATTCTTTTTTCTCATTTGCTCGTCAAATTCATGAGGTCGACAATGTCAAGGGACGTGCGCATTACATTGTTCTCAGAATTAATACTCACTGCAACCTTCAACTTGACAGTACTACACGACTAATACAGTAATGACTGTCCGTGTTCAAAGGACACCCAAGGTCAGGAGTGTGCAAAGGCTGGACAGAATTACCTCGAGCAATACAAATAGTGATATCTTTCTAATGTGTACATGACTGACCCGCTCATGATGAGGAAAGATTACTATGAACAGTGCATTGATTCCAGCGTGCTACTAGGAATAATAATGATTACTTCTTCGTAAAAAGCTTTAGAATAGACAGCAGAATCATTCGTGAGCTTCCAAGTCTTTTTTTCGAGTCAGTGGGTAAAGTTCAATGCAGAGGTAAATCAGGCCATAAAATCCCACTGGACATAGTTAACATGAAAAATTTAGAAGACAAACGCAGAGATTTATTCCCTTGTAGTAGATTAGGGTGTCAATAGTTCTGTCACTACCAGCGGCACTCATGGGCGTTGGAAGTTGGTATCCCTATGACATCCATAATAATCAATATATAGTACTAATAAGCATGTTATGGTTTATTGTGGCTGAAGCAAGTAATATGTGCACTGCGGATGTATACTTAAAACATTAGATTTCATAATAATTACTTGGCGAGCAAATTTGTTTATGCATGATGATGGTGACGCGTATTGTTGCCTATAATGGGCGATCAGATTTTCAAAAGATTCATTGCATTTGACGAAAATCTAATGAACGTTTGGATTTGAGTTCTCGTTGTAATATTAAAAAATATAAAATAGGAAACATCATGGTTGTCCATGATAACCGTTTTCACTCATTCTCTTGGTTAGCATAGCACTTTAATCCAAACGAGGTCAAGTGGGGTTAGAAATCTAATACTCTTTTGGTAACTGATCTTACTCAAAGGAGAGCGTATCGATTTTCTATCTTGTGTGTGCTCAGGATGAAACTTTGGCGACAAAAGCAGGGCTCGACAGTTTGTTCTAAATTTATCTATTCGATAGGCGTGTGCGAATTTGAACGACTGAAGATAACACAGTCCGACTCAAATCACTGTCAGACTGTTCACATGACCCCTCATTTTCGAATTTCCAGCATAGCTAGCTCCTTATAAAAGGTCTTATTGTTTCTCAAAATAATGCCCTCTCGTTACAGTCTCACACAACATTCTAGGGGAGAGTTTTGCAAATGCTGCCATTGCTTCCCAACCGAAAATCATTAGAATTCCCCTGTGCACTTTCATAGGTACTCAGGCTCTTTAAGAGTTCATACAGCTTGTCACACACTCACACACTCTCTCAAAGCTTAGGCAGAAAAATTGCTTTGTAAATAGTGAAAAAACAACTACTTTCCTCGTTGTGCCCTTTAAGTTATAGCATATTGTGGTAGTTTATGAAGTGCAAAAATATTTGTGTAGTGTTGCAGTCCATACAAAAGCCAAATTTTACATCACGTCGTCCAGCGACTAAAGAATTCCCTGACGCCATTAAATTTATAAATACTAGTTCTGCGAAATTGTAGAGGCAGAGTCAACTGACAGCCTTTCTATTGCTTCATGGTCCTGAAATGAAGTTGACATTATGGGGCGACAGAAAATAGCTTAAACGACAGCAGTACACGTCTACGAGTACCTCTTGTTGAATATACAGCTCATTTCGAGTTCATGCCTCATCGCAGCGAATAACGAAAACCAATGCTGCGTCTTTATTGCATCTCCATGGCATATGATTTGCACGGTCTGCTCCAAAGCTTCCTCGCACTGTTCATTTTGACTTTCAACTTGCCTTCATGACGATTACGTCAGCCATAAAGAAGCCTTTTTTAAAATAAAACCCAGCTAGTAGCATAAGGACATTAATGAGGAAGAAAAGGTAAATACTTCCTCGGCATCGAGACCAACACGTACGTGTGTTGTTATGCTTAATTAATAGAACCAACGCTTCCTAGCCTTGTGAAACATGGCTCTGTCAGTGATAGATTAATGCGACTCTTGAATTTGCAGTGCTAAGCAGTTCTGAGAAGCAATTAAAATGCAGAGATTGCATTACATCGCAGATTTCAGCAGTTGTGGGCAGTAAAATTCGCCTCATCAGGGACATTGTGACTTGCAACCACTCAAAAATTTAATGTATGGATGACGTTGCTATTTTTGCAAGTTCATTTGGCTCAGAACGGCGGATCAATCTTGATAGGCATAACCAGCAAACACAATTTAAAAAAGTTAGATTTTGACTAAGTCCGGATTTGAGAGCCTCGAGGCTGGTGGATCAGATGATGCATGCCCTATCGATATCGACAAGTCCATACTTTTTTTTATTGAAGTTGAAAGGTATGAGGCTCATGATAAAATATCCCCCGATGGGGAGCAGGATAGTCGCGTGGCAGTCGGCTAACGCGACTATCCTGCTCCCCATCGGGGGGATATTTTGAATTTCCGGGAGGGGTATAGGGTAGTCGGTATCTTTCTGGAGGTGGAAATTGGGTGAGTGTGTGTGTACAGTCCGGATCCACTGGATCCAATATTCATAACTCTGACCATTGCTCGACATTCCATTACTTACTCACATTCCATTTGCATTTCAAAACACCTGGCATCGTACATACCTACCGATCACCCACCAGTGCTATACGGACACCAACAAAAAAACACTAGTCTCTTACAAAATCCAGACGTATTCCCGAAATCAAACCAAACGCCCAGACTGATATGTCGTCAACGAAGATACACACTTTGACCTTGAAATAAGGGCACTTCTCCAATTCCTTCCCCATGTAAAGAAATGAGAAGTGTGCTATAGCTACGGCTAAATGGATGATGTTTATGATGAATTTAATTATTTAATATTT
>JAQIWI010000254.1:0-45216 GCA_034698825.1 Deuterosminthurus bicinctus | reverse complement strand
ACACATCCTGTCCACCTTGCTCACTTCCAAATGAGCAATTAGACGCGGAGCAATCGGATCTCCTCTCTTCCCGACAGTCAGTAGCTCATCTCAGCAATGAGCTAGTGAGTGTAGGGACAAGATGTGGAAAAATGGAGACAAAGTTTGACAAGGAGAAGGAGGGTGCAAGTGAGAAGAAACTAATGACAATATTCGTCAAACCAACCAATCGCCTGCCTCAACAAGTCTTGACACTTCGCCTTCCACTTCCCTGCCGTCGACTGGGAGAACAACAAAAATCAAAGTCGGATCTAGCACGCTCTCCTTCATTCACAACCTCATCGCCCCCGCCAAGCCAAGAGAGGCCGAGCAGTCTCGCAGGAATGTTCTCACCTCAAGCAATCGTAGCATCTTTAATCGACAACAACAAACTCAGTCAAATAAATTACATAAAGGTAATCGTTATTACACCAGTTTTCTCCCCAAACATGCCGGCGGCTTGCATTCGTTTTAAATCGCACAATGTCACAATGTTCCATGGGACGGGAGCAAGAAAAATGCATGTCGACGGTGTATAAAATTGCATTAGGAAAGTGGGAATTGGTAAGGTAGGAAGAATGCGTGAAGACGGAAAGAATTCACGGCCAAAGGAGCAAGCCAACTAAAGTTGAGTGTGGAGATAAATCACCAGCAGCAGTGCAGCTTGGAGTGCGAGATGCAATTCCGCCGCCCATCTCACACGGCAGTGCAGCATGTGCGTGCAACTCTTGTGTTGTCACGCCTGACTGAAGCATAAGTAAAACTTGGTGTCGCTCTGCTAGAGAAATCGATAGCAAGTTATATAAGTTGCAATTTTCCAAGTCATCAAACATTTCAGTCCAGGCTGCTGGCTCGTCCATTGAGAAGAGGATTTCATGTGGAATGTCCACGTGGAATTTCTCATTCATGTGGTGAGGGTTCTCAAGTTTCTGAAAGGTGAAAAAGAGATTGGATCAGATCGATGAGGTTTGTAGATGACGGATAAGGAGGCCTTTGATCCGGAGGTTTAAAAGGATAGCGGATGATGATGGTGATGACGAGGATGGAATTAACTTATTTTCCAGGTTTAAAATGTGAAAATTTCCAATCCCATTAATTCCGCAGGAGGGAGTAAAATTTTTAAATTTACAAGGAGAATACATGCTAGATGAGTCTCATTCATATGATAAGCCCAATGCCCAGGGGTCTCCCTATCTCCTGTGCTCCTATAGGCTTCGTGAACTTGACACAGAGAATGTACGGAGACGGAGGGGACTTGTATATGTGAAAAGGATGTGAAAGTGCTTTCTGCATTCTATTTATGACGGGGCTTTTGGAGTTTGGATGGTGTGGAGGACCCGAGTATCAAGGATTTCCCTCACGAGTTCACAGCATCCTTCCATGTGCATGTATGCATCGCTATCCCAATTCGGATTTTGTTCCCCTTTCACATTCATCTTCTGATTCATTCTGACTCCTCGTCCACACACAAGCATCCTCTCGTTCATCCTGCTCCACGTGTATCTTCGCATGTTCCAGAGCAAATCCATTGAGGACATCATGAAGTATGGCTCAGAAATGTGGTCCACCCCATCTTCGTGCTCTAACATTTTGAAAATGCATTGTGAACTGGGAATAGAGAAACTATTTTACCATCTGCTAGAGATAATTCAGGTAGCCTGGATGGCGTTCTATGGACCGCACTACGAATCAATAAGAAAGGTAGGGTGAGGGAGAATGGACATGTTGCGACCGATCCACCCATGATGATGCAGCAATTTTCCTCAGTCAAACTTTTTATTTATTTTTTTGCATCCAATTATTCAAGATACTTCGGAGGCATTACGTTCCAGCCTTGTCCAAGCTTTCCTCAGCTCGTTACTGTAACTTAACGTTGATTTCCTTATTATCAACAAATACTTATGTTTGTTTGTCCGAGGGAAGCTTAGAGGAAACCAAAAAGCAAGCTCGGGCGAAGCGAGCAGCAAAAAGCAAAGCTTGAAGGCGCGAAAATATCAAGCGTACCAGAAGAATGCGAACCTTAAATTAAGTTACGAGGGAGGTGGTAGCTTGCACAAGGCTATATTGAATGAATGCAGGTTGAGATGTTGAGAAAAACTGTCATTTTTCAAGGATGATTGAATTAGGCGGGCTTTGGGAATACTGTACGGTCTGCAAGTATTTGGAGGGGGAAATAGGCAGAGAACCTTTATAATTAGGACGCTTTATCAACATTAGCTCAACTTAGTTTCCAATGGTAGTTTTTAATATTTAATTTTTATCGCTCACGTCGGAAATCTACGCGGCTGCCATTTCTTCAAATCAAAGCCACCTATTTGTAGAAGACTATAGAAGCTTGGTAAATGGAAGCGCAATTGATTAGTTTTGTATGCTGCATGTTGCTGTTAATGCAAGTCGGAGGGTGCATTACGGGAAAGAAGTTGCTGCAGGGTCGGCTGCTTCATTGACAATGGACGGTACACTGAAACCAGCAGGTCTCGCCCAAAATATCGCCCTGCTGTAAGCGATATTGGAATCCTTGTTTGAGTATTTGCATAACAATGGAGGACATGATGACGCCCCGAGATGATCTTCACACTCGGCAGTCTCACCCTTTCAATGTGTTTGTGCAAGCGCGAATGTATACGGCCGCACTTGACTCACTCAGTGAACATAGGAACTGTCCCCTTCGGCCTGCACACAACAATGCATGCACAGGATAGCCATTTATAATTGAGCTGTGTACTTTAATCTGTTTACGTATTTGCATTTAATTCGCGCCCATATCTATTAAATCCAATTACTTTTCCGTATTGATTCCCTTTCAAAGTCTTCTTCATTACGCTCGCACATACATAACTTCTCGGGGCAGAGACGAAGTAATCAGTGTAAATTACTCGCATCTCGCTTCCTTTTATTTCTATACATCGTTCAGAGTAGCCAGTCATTGCGAAGGGAAATGACCTCATTTGTTTGTCCTTTGGTAATGATTGACCCGAAGGCATTCTGATTATAAATGTCGTTTAATCTTTAGTAAGGTCTTTCACTTTATATTGACCATGTTAGTACGTGAGAGGGTATGAGCGTGGAAAATGGACAAATACTATTACAAGTGAACGACATAGGGTCATTTTATTTTGGGGAAGGCTTCCGTGTGCATGTCTCTGGCTGAGATTGTAGTCATAACAAGATCCCATTAAAGCTCGAGCGACAGTGGAAGTGGAGGGACCTGGTCCCCGCGAGTACATTTGGGAAAAGATGATGTGCTTAATATCATGTGTGATGACTGAGGACGAAGCCGAAGGGAAGGAAGATTGTCAATAAAAAAAAATCCAGAGTTGGCAATGACAACCGTTTTCATAGCAGTTTGTCCTCCAGGTTAGCTTCGTATTCATCCCTCCTAAAGTCCCTGCGTCTGGCTTCTGCCTGTCTCCGTGGACAAATAGAATTTTCACATGACACCCAAACCACGTAATTTCACGCATCGTTCCTTCCGTCGTCACTGAGGAGAAGATGTTCCCTGCTGAGACCTAATATTGCCCAAATTAGCCAGACTCTTCCTCTGACAATGAATGGAGAAGGAAGAGGACTGAGTTAATATGCTCCCAGTCAGCAGGACCACCATATCCAGGTTGAATGAATGAAGGAAAACTCCCTTTCCAATCTTATTTGATTATAAGTTCTGCTGTGGCTATGTGAATGTCCCTTCATAGCCATAAGCAGGTCATCTGATGCAGGAGTCCCTTGGTTTTCTCCCCATTTTCAAAGTCATTTAATTATCCTGTAGAGATGAGCCGAAGCCCGAAGCATACTTGAGCGCGTTGTAAACACGCCTGTGAGAATTCCCAAGCAGATGGAATGAGGAAAAATGTGCTCAGCAAAAGAAGATGGTGGAGAATATGGGAAGGGTAGAAATTAAATCCCCGACTTTCTTCTGAATAAATAGTTACGGAGGGAGACTCATATTCCCTGCAAGGCTTAATATAACTCAGAATGGGAAATTACCTTGCTCTTTTAGCATTTTTTTTAACTTTCACTTGAATTCATTCAACTTGACTCCGTCACTCATTCATTTCTCAGGGGCTTTCCATTCCACTACTGTTCCCACATCCACACACGCGTCTGTTCAACGCTTGAATAAATGAGAATGTGGAGGAGGTTTGGGACTTTTGGTTCAAGTTGTGAAATGCAAAAGAGAAGGAGAGAGAGAGAGACAAAGGGGATCCCCCTGTTGTTTTTTCATCCTTCAGCCCGCTTTTGCCGACTGTGCTCGTGCCTAGAGGAAAACATTTCATTGGATTGGCAGAATATTTAGAGACTTTTCTCTTGTTTGGATATCCTTACTCTTTCCGCCTTCCTTATGTTTGCCTGCATGAATGAACAAAGGAGGACTGAAATAGTGAGTGTGGTAGTTACAACTTATAATTGTTTCTCTCCTTCCCCCTCCAAACTCCAACCATGTAAATCCCTCATTCCTCTTACTCTCTTCATGTATCCCACTCTTTTCTCAATGCTTCTGATTTTTACGACCGTGTGATAATCATCATAAAGTCATCGAAGTGTGTGATTTGGCCAAAATTGCTAAGTGGCAACGATACCAGCAATTCATCGTCATGAGCATCATCATCCCCATAACTCTCTCCCTCAATGATTTTTCCGCATATTCACCCGCCTCCATAATTTTAGTGCACATTTAAATGGATGCAAGAGGAATGGATTGTTGGGAAGATTTTAGAATGCGGTTTCTTCTTCATGAGTGAGAGTCAAGGATTTTTCACGTTGAAATTACGTCATATTTCAAAAGAAAGGGAATGTTGGAATTAACACAGCAATTATTTGGCTCTAAAGGAAAATGTACGCGAGAGAGCAGGGACGGGGCAGTAATAAAGCGAGTGGGGACACGATATGGCTGGTGAGGAAGCTAGCAAGACTCAAGATATATCGTCTCAGTTGAAAATTCTCTCGGGGGAGTCGTAAAACAAGACTAAATGGAGTCCAAACTACGACATGACTTATTTTTCCACGTCTAATCACCCCGACTTTCCTCCATATCCTCCATGCTTCAACGGGGAAGTCGGCCTTTGAGTGTAGAGTGTAGCTCCAGAGCTAATCATTCCATTTTAGGGATCGGTTAACCATTATTATTAGCCCGGACTTCTTGAATGACTACAAATCTAATGTAACCATCACTAGGGGAATCCCTTCTCTCCGAATTACTTTTATCACCTACACATGCGAAATGCATGTCAATGTAAAATCCAAGAGGATATACTACATCTTTCCTCCGGCCACGTCCACAATTTCGAGGTGAATGTGGATGTGAAAGGGAGAAGTGACTCTGACGTTTGGCTTCCAGTTCAGTTCTGTCAGTCGGACGAGAGGCCAATTTGTGAGGACATTGAGCAAGCATTTTGTTATGTCTGACGTTTGGTGGATGTCCCCTGTGGAAAGAGCTTCCATTTGCATCTCGGAATAAAAAAGACCGACGGTCTGGCCACAATCCGTTTTATGATCCAATTCCAAATCCACATGACTGAGTCCCAATCATCTCACCCTTCAACTTTATCACACTGGACCGGAATTAACTTGAGTCTGCAGGTGAAGGCTACTCTCACAACTTTCCCTTTGCTCTCGTGTAAAAATATTTAGGCAAATGTTTGACTTGAGCATCGAAATTTCCTCCTCACATTTAAAAAACAAAGGGGAGATTGGAACATGTGGGCGAGAGTTTTGAAGAGCCTTTCCCTTTGTTGGTATTGACATAAAAGGCCCATAGAGACTGAGGAAAGAGAGGACATATTTTGTCAAGTTTGGGGAAATATTCTTCCCCAACAAGGTAAACAGTTGTGGAGGAAGAGAGTGGGATTAAAAGTGAGGGAAGAGGGTATTTGTAAGGTGCGAGATACGGAGCTTATGGTGACTGAGGGTGAAGAAAAAAAGCTCATGATTTTTTCTGAGGGCTGTAAGCCTATTGTCCGGCAGGGAAAAATTGATCTAAATCCATTTCTGTATGAGTGTCATATGAAGTGACTTGGATGAGGCGGACTCGCAAGGGAGAAAAGAATGATGAAAAACCATAAGCTTCTTTTATTACTTTCCCTCCTACTTTGTCGTTGGAGAAAGTTTTCAAGACGATGAACCCCACCCCTCTCGGTTCTTTGAAAAGGGACATGTGGGAGAAAGTGGAGAATTTTTGAAGAAAGCCAAGTTGAAGTCAAAACTGTAGCAATGATGATGGTGCCTGAAAGTAATACTTGTTCAGGTTTTCTTCTTTTATTCCTCTTTTTTATATCATAAACAGAATGGAAATAATATCTTACGACCATCATTCAGTTAAAGTTGCAAAAGTTTACGACAAACTGATAAATGTCTCCTCCTCATCTTACTGGCTTGGGGTCCATTCCAGCCTTAAGTTTCCTACAATCAGCCCTCTTACTTCCTCTCCTGATTACATCTGCGACAATAATGTTGATGGGAAGTTTATATCCTCCACATTGTTTTTATCATCAAAATCTGCGTGTGCTTGTTGATTGGATGATGTGAGAAAGGGAAACTTCGTATGAAATGCATTAACGTGAGCTGACAGTTGAATTTCACACCAGCGGATTATCCTGTCAGATGTGATGATGATAGGAGATAATACATTTGCTTGTGTAATAAATGTAGTGATTGTTAGCTTGGAAGTGGGAGAATGAGGGGCATATTATTTCTTTTTATTCTCGTCCCCGCCTCATCCCTACACTCGTACGACGATACAGTGAGGGCACGTAGAAGCACGCGCCAAGCAAGTTTGTCATCATCCCTTTCCAAATGCTCAGTCATTGTGCGGCTGGTTAAAAAACGCACACATCAACTCAAGGAGAGGCCACTTGTACGAGAAATACATAACAAATGCATTTTGATTGCTTGTTAACACTAAGAGAGGGTGGATGGCTCCGCTTGATCTCTTGTTCTACCATTGCATAACCGGCCCATCTTCGAGGGGTTGGTGATGTGCAGGACCCTTCAATCAAACTTGTATGCTGATGCATACGTGTTAAAGCATGAAATCATCTCGTTTTCTCACTCGTCTCTACGAAGTGTTGAATCAAATCCCCATTAAAGGACCTTCCAATGTCATTTTCGGACTAAGAGCAGGAACGAACCCCCTCGACACTCTCCCTCTCGCACATCTTTATCAAGCTAAATTCATGCATATTTTACATCTCCGTCTTCCCTGTCCAATTGGAACATGATGGGAGCACTCAAATGGGGAAATCAAACCGTCATCCCTCATCGCCTTTACATACTCATTCCCCTGGAATGTCATTTGATACTCGATAATGGAGCTCACTCTCATGAAATCCCTGTATTTAGATGGATTTCCATCACAATTTACATCTCGTTTCAACCTCAACCACGTCCTTTTGAAGCCTGATAAATACTTCAAGAAAATAGAACACATTTCCACGACATGGAATCCGCAACGTGAATTCCAATGTTAATTAGGCCGAGATTGTGGGAAGCTGGTGCATATGCAGCAATGAAGGGAAGACTGTGATATTACTGTAGATTTGTGGAAAGTCCTCCGGTGAGGTGGTGGGAGATTTTCAGATACTTTTCTTCTGTTCGTATGGAGGCGGAGGGCTGGAGCATTGAGAGGGTGGAAGACAAACAGAGGGTGAAAATCCATTGTCACACGGAGAAAGTAATATCATGTCTTACCATGATACTTGTTTACTGGCTTTGCATTATGTCTGCTGTGCAACTCCATCAGGACGAGCTTGATACTTTGTACTGGCTGGCTGACATTGTGCGAGCAGTTACGAGATTTGCTCAGTCACTCGATCCCTTTTCCCTAGTATTACCGACCCATCTTAGTCGGTTTTCTATCAAACGCAAGGGAGGAGAAACACAGTAGCTATGCAAACAAGGACCAATGTCTCCTCCATCCCACTTGCCCCTATCTTTATTGACAGGTCCCAAATGGTTTTATAGTTCGTCTGTCGTCGAGCGAAACATCGCATCACTTTTATTCTCCAGCTTTTGTTTTCCAGGTCCACAAAGACGGAAACATTGCGATAAGATTTACGGCCTTTCCACTTCATAACACACCAAGGGCTTTCACATGGAACAGAGCAATAATTCCCGAGCATTATGTCCTTCGTTATTGCATTGACGTCCTCTGTGGCACTAGGGGACACCGAAGTGTGGAATCAATATTACGTTTAACTTGTACTGGAATTCACAAAATGGCAACTGTACTAGTGCTTCCTCCAAACGAGGACCTCGAAACCTTCCTCAGTCTAATTGATATTCGTCTCTCTCTATTCACTTTAATATGACATTGTTATCGCAGTCATTCAGTTCCATTATTGGCTGCACGTACATAGGAGAGAGCACAGTAATTAAAGCCTCACTCACTACAGGGTGCACATGATTTAGCATTGAAACCTTATTCAAATAAAGGGTGAAAATTTTAAGCCTGTGGTTTGGAAATAAACACTTACCAGCTATTACACCGCGGGGCTCATTATTATCTATGCCACGTGGAGACTTCAGGTTTTTTGCCAGTCGCTGACCTAATTCCCCCCTCTAATCAGTCCAGACATAAAGGACGCATTTGTAAGCGTACATGGAGGGCGAGAAAAACTGTAAAAATGTTTTACTGCTGTTATAGTCCGTAAGGCGCACAAGCACTTCCTTTCGTCAAGATTCCCTTTAAAAGCCACGAGCAGCGTCTGGTAATAAAATTCCCACTACCTTTCCTCCTTCAAATCTCATGAAAATAGCGTCTTTTCAATGATGCGCATATGGACATCAACTTGTGCCAGTTTCCTTTCGGAACATGAGCCACATTACTTTGTCAATGGAAGATTAGGGGTATGTGGGAGGTCGTAAGGAAGGTGAACATCTCCTGTCTGATACGCTTTATGACTCCCGTAATACGCTGATAAAGTTGAGTGGAATGAATTGAAGGCATCGTCTATATGTATAGCCCATGTGGACTATCCAGCCACTCTTCCTTCCACTTTTTATTTAGTTCTTCGGCTTTTTGACAACCGCCGAGAAGATGGAGGGATATAAATATAGGAAAATGTATTAAGTGAAGAAATAGATGGGAGGTTACTGCATGGGGCAAGTGCATTTGCGAAGGCGGGAAAGTGCATTCGGCACCACAGACATAGAAAGTCTATTGTCTTAGGATCAGCCGTAGATTAGAGAGCTACTATAAATCTGAGAAGTATCCACACATGGGGAAATGATGAGTGGCGGTTGCTATATGTTTATTAGAGCAAAGATTTCAAATGCTACATAAGGCTGCTCGTGGATCGGTGGTTGTAATGCAGGATAGAAGGTCGGACGATGTGCAGCATGCACTTTGGGATTCCCGTAGGTAAAAGCGTTGCGCGATAAGGGATCCATCGATCCGCCGCTATTTGTCCGTTCCTTCTCTTCTCACAACACACTCACGTTTCTTCCACTGCTCCTCACAGTTGCAACCAGACCCTCACACACGTACCATTCGCTCCTCTTTTTCCCTGCCGAAATGGTTGAAACGAAGACCACGTTCCGTTTAGCAGTCAGTTCAAGCCGTTGAGGTCTCCGTTGAGCAGGCTGCGTGCTTTCAAGTACTCCAAGTAGTATTTTGGATTAAAACGTGAAGGAGATCTAAAGTAGGGAGACGTTGCGGAGGTCG
This sequence comes from Deuterosminthurus bicinctus, assembly GCA_034698825.1. NCBI lineage: Eukaryota > Metazoa > Arthropoda > Collembola > Symphypleona > Bourletiellidae > Deuterosminthurus > Deuterosminthurus bicinctus. The sequence continues at coordinate 35,540 of JAQIWI010000254.1, read as the reverse complement.
TCTCCAATTTCTACCTCATTTCCTCGACTCATCCTCTCATTGTGTAGGGGAATTCGTACAAGTGTGTGGACCTGCACGGTTGGTAAATTAAAAAAAGTGAAGCTTCTTTTAATTAAGGGCTTTTAATCCAGCTTCACCACCCCTGTGCACCTGTCAGTGTGGAAGTTCAACGTGGTTTTCAATCCCTTGGGATTTGATGTTCTTCGTAAAGTTGTGTGGTATGAATGTGTGGTGGAATGATGCGGGAGGAGTGGTGGGAATTTTTATGATTTGGACACAAAATTCTTGATTGAGATTGATTGTGACAAGGATGAGATTCAGATGCTCCAATGAGCTTCCATATTTTTCTCTCGCTCTCGAACTTATTTAAGAATTCTCACCCCTCTCTTACTATCTCTCTCTTTCCCTTACTCTCTCCCCAACTTCTTACGTGTGGAATACCTTGACTGAGAGATTCGTTTCTAATCTCATATAAGACAGGAAAATACTACCAAGACTTTATCTCTCCGTGCCATCAAATCATTCTAATGGAACTCCTGAAGGGATGGAGCATAAAACAGAAGCAGTAGCAACTTCTCAGTGGAGGCCTTAGGAATTTTCAACCTTTAATCAACTTTTCAATGTGACACGGCCAGTTATGATGTGGGCGATGTCATGGCGGGGATAGGAATAGAAGTTTGTGCGGCAAGGAAATATGGTAGACGAACAACATGACGGGCTGTTGATATTTTTCAATTTCCAATACATCATCCCCCTTTATTGTTTCTTGGAAGCATTAGAGTCGGACTGATAAGGTCCTTGTGTAGCAATAATGACAGCATGATCCAACCTGCTGTAAGCTCCGACATGACTACAACCAGCAACAAGATTCTATTGTGTCGTAGAACATGAGCCGACCATTACATTATTTACTATACAACTGCCGTTGCTCAGTTCTGTCTCCACCGTGTTGACTTTCCCTTCGGAAAGGTTCTGAGAACAGTGAAAAATGTGAGCTTGAGATGCCTGATAAGAAACTCTGTGGTGGTCCCTAAACAAGCTCTGCCTGTCTTCTTCACTGTGACTTTGTTGGACGTGCGTCGGAACATACATCCCTTTCCATATGTGATAGCAAAGAAATAAATAGCGACTGGGATTAAATCTCCCTTTGCGAAATTTATCACAGCTTTTTTTATTCAAAAAGAAAGTGAAACTTGTGACTTTGTTGCAACCGGGAGAGCGAGTTGATGTGGTTGACAGTGAGGCCCCGTTGCAGTGACAGCGTTTTTCATCAAGATAAATGTGCTTGGAGAAAAATTCAAATGAGGCTTTGAATGGGACGGAAAAGGCTTGGTACAAGTGGGATTAAATCCGCGTTCTGCATTTACAAATAGGAAGAGAGACGAGGTTATGACCTAAATGTGATTATCGGGGAAGCTGATGACTTTGTCCAATTCATCGCATCGATTTAGGGGTAGAAATTATGTGGAATTGAGTGTACATATGCGCCTTATTATTACTGGTGGATGCGTGAATTAAAAACTCGTTAGGACGCGGAGTAGCCGTGATGGGACTCAAATCTCTTGTGCCGTTTAAAATATTGAGAAAAGCCTGTTCTCAGCAAACTCATTCGTACGAGTTGATCCGCCCGCTCGTTTGAGCTTTTAATATGAACAACATGCACATGCACTTTCAAGTTGTACTGTCGATTAGGAGAGAGACGAAAGGGATGGCCACTCATTCCGCCTTGCACGATAAGTTGGTGGTACACGAAGAAAGTGGAATCACAAGTACAAATGAACTCTGCAAAAGACTCGCATCAAGCCTTGTCTAAATGAACACATTTACAAAGGAGCGGAGGAGGACTTCGGAGAGAATTCTCTCTCAACTTTCTTATAGTAGACAGTGCAGTGTGCATAGTAGCAAACGCAAGCCCTTTTCATCATATTTCCCCCTCGCAACTCGCTGCCTTTTTGCGTACTTTCCCCTCCTCAAGTTAATATTATTCCTGTGAAAATCCCATGCAAATTTCCATCCATCATGGCTCATATTTTCATTTTAAAACTTTCGGTGTCCTTCCCGTATCAAAATCCGCTCTTGTATTTCTCTTGAGAGAGAGAACACGGGAGAATTTTAAGTGAGAAAAGGGAAGGTGAAGAAGAAGATTCGTGTTGTGTGTGTCAAGTGGGAATGGAAGTCAGTATGCGGTCGACGAGGGGAACGAGGCATTTGACCATACCCAAGCCGATCCTTAGTCGACTAGCACCTCAACAGCAGCATGTTGCATGGCCGAAGTACTCCGGACACACTCCGGTAGTTGATACAGCATGCAACGGTGACATTGCGGCTGCAGCTTTCATGTGGAAATGTGATGGTCATAATGGTCACGGAAGAACTAAAAGGGTAAGACCTCTAATCATCATACCTCTCACAATGCTCCTTTCTCCAACTTTCTGGCTCCATGAGTGTAAGCGATTTACGAGGTCCCATGACTTACGCATTCATGACATATGTATGTCATCAGACTACGATTGATGAACAATACGTATACCCCATACTATCTAAGCGTGCTTTAAAAGTTCTACGTACGTCTCGCATGCTGCCTTAAACAAAATTTGCTATGTATATTTCAGTATGTATGCTATCTGTATTAACGACGCGTGAATGCATTCAGGTAATTACAGGTGATTTATTCTAAAAATAGACATTAGTTTGACCAGGTGAACCTGTAAAACCTGCTGTTGAGCGGGATAATTGGAGTTGAATGATTTGGAATGGCTTAAAAAGGTATTACAGACCGGTCCTGCAGTAATTTTCCAAGTCGGACATTCTACAAGATGACTCAATCAATTCGGTGGTAGGCGGTGGCACTGGAACCTTGTGCGTGAGATGAAGCTGCATGGGGAGGTTCTCCCCGCCAGAATCTTGAACCAAGGCCAAGTTGTGTATTAAATGAATTAGAGACGGCGGATGGAAGTATGCTAATGAAAAGGTGCACTGAATTCAAACTTTGTCCTCGTCGCCTCCCATCATCCAGAGACAAAAGTTTGGGTGGATGCAAACGATGAAGAAGAAGAAAGTCATCTCATTTATCTGCACATAGCGTAGATTTACAAGCATCTCCTCTTCCCTCTCGTCTCACTGACAAATATAAACAGAGAAAGGGGATGAGAGTGTTGTAGCAACAAGAGCTGATGAGATTTTTACTCGTCATTCTGATATCATCTTTGAAAGTGAATCCAACTTGGCTTTGTCTTTGCAGACGAAGAGGTGTAACAGGCGTTATGATGAGCATCCTTAGTTCATGGGTATCTGAAGGAGCATTTTTCAAAGGAAAGTGAAAGGTTTTTCTGGCTAGGATGCAAAGCAGGGAAAAGGACATGACCATTAGTGTTGATAAGAAGAGACGTAGAGAATGAGTGGTAATTGAGTTGAATTTCAAATCCAAGGCATCAGCGCCCCAACTGGTTGCCACAACGGAGAAAGTGAATCTGACAAGGAATACAAGGCAAAAGAGCCTGAGAGTCGTAAAAGAATACGGCTACTGTCACGAGAAGTGAAGATGAAGAAGCTTTGAGTTCCCACTACCAGTGCCACCATTACTGTAACCCTAACGATCTTCTCTCCTCGTGTCTCCCACAGTGTCAACTCACCCTATCCAGCCCACCCTTTTGCTACCATTAAGTCCAATGCGGACAATTATTATGGCTGTTATAACGCCAGATAAGAGCTCTCATACGATCTGACCTACACGTAGTGAGTCCTCCCTCTACATTTAATCTTTGCATGTAATTTGGCCAGGACGAAGATAGGATAGGGAGAATGCTAGTGAAGTTTACAAGAGATTCATTATGTGCGTGTGACTCACGGAGTGAATGACGCCACACCGTCGGTCATCGTCGGTTTGGACCCTACTGTGCGATCCGTCCATTTAGATCAACTTCCACCCCAACATTAGTTGTAGCTCGGATGCTATTAGCATCCATCCAGATCCATAACTCGCCCTGATCTCCATTGTGTTAAAGCGTAGGTGGGAAACCAAAGTGCTGTGCGCCTAGTTTTTGCCTTATTTTTGTGGGGAAAATAATGACCGTCTATGGGAATTAATGGGGAACCTGAGCTCATTGATAGAGCCAAGCAAACCCTCATGTTTAACCCCCTCCGTGCGAGCGCGCGAGGATGACCGCAACTTCGGTAATGCACCAGCTCAGTTTATCAGCCTCGCAGTGTTCGACCTTAGGCTTTGCTCTAAAGCATATTGCTCTACTTATGTGGGATCATTTTAAGGGTATCAGCTCTACAAACACGATAACCAATCAAGCGTTCCTTTCGACGTAGACGCCAGGTGGAACGAGGCATGAAAAGCAGGACACAATAATGTGTGGACAGTTCAAGTTTGGTTTTCTGAGAATCTCACGAAAAAAAACATCAAAATTCAGGTGCAATGATGTCGTACTGCTTGAAAAGGAGAAGGAAAAAGAAAAGGCATTATTCATAAGCTTCTCACTCTGGGCTTTCTTCCCACTCTCATATGGCGTCGCTGTATTGAAAGGATGGAGGGGGAGAGGAGCAAGTCTTTTTCATCCAAAAGCTTTTATCCGTGTTTGACACAAGTTTTACTTTTCCTCTGCAGCATTATGGTGATGCAGTAGTATCATGTCTCACGTTCTATTCACAGTTCCACGTAAAGCAATGCCCTACAAGTTTCCCTTATCAATGATTTACGCCAACACAACACTCGCTCCCTAAACTCCAGTCACCTGTCGCAATAAATGCAACACAAACATCGGGATGTAGAGGAAAATTTTCTGGGATTGATAGGGACTGAGTGCTGATTAGAGGATACGGAGAAAACAGACGGACGTGGAAGGAACTACATAGTTGAAAGGAAATTGTGCGTAAGTGATTAATGAGACGGGGTGAAAAAAGGCACATGGTGGCTGGCTTGGAGTGTGTAACGTGTAAAACTGTTATTGTTATGCTCCTGTATTGGGGAATTGAGAAGGAAGGGACGTCTGTCTGGATGGAATGAATGTAGGCAAATTTAATTTAGGGAATCCAGATGAATTGGATAATTCTCAAAAGTGCTTCAGTACAAAACTACCCGCTGGGATTCAAAACCTTCCGTGTGTGAGCGCGTCTAAAACATCTATTCCTTATCTCTTTAACGGGCTCAAGTTGAGGAAGAGGAGGGAGACGGCTTCTTTCAACCTCGCACTGCCAAGCGACTGGAGTACAAGAGCTGAAGACCGAAGAGCAAATTACCTTGGCAAAAATGGCTTGCGGTCACAGGGAACCCTAAAAGTTGGCTTAAGAAATCCCATTTCTCTTCAACTCCTCGTGGCTACTTATGGCAACCCTTTCCTTCTTCCTCCTTCATTCCCTCCGGTCCTCCACGCTAGATTGTCATGGGGAGAGTTAAATTGATTTCCCAGTCTTAATTCTGCTGTCATGGTAATCAGCAGTAGCTTCCTCTACACATACTTATGTAGTTTTGTAAGAAGGAAGCAGAATAGTGGCAGAACCTTTGTAAAAATTCTTTCCTTTTACGTCTCCTCTTTCTTCCCACACTAATAATCCAATCGAGCTGAGGCATTTAATTAACCTACGGAATAGATTCTGTAGGAGGAAAGGAGCAGCCCCTCTCATAACGTCCAATTGGTTTTCTCAGATATATGAGTTGATTTTATGTCTGTTTGGATTCACACTCATATTCAGCACACTTCCCCTTGTTTGTCTTTCGGGTGGTTGAGAAGACTACGTAACAGACGACTTATGATGAGCTTCATTTTAAAGTAATATTCCGCTTCTGGCTGACATGTTTACCCACTCAGAATGAAAGGAGAGGTGCGTAAATAAACTTTCATCAATGAAACGGTTATCTTGCTGTAACATGCGCAGTTCCATTACATTCAAGCCCTGGACATTATAATGACCGATTTTTCCGATGTTTTCGGAGGCAAGCCCGGTGTGTAGTCGTAAGTAGTTGTAAGAGGAAACTAAATGCAAAGGCGGGGAGACAGATGAATGTGTTTGCTTTGAAGGGGACAGTAGGTTTCTTGGGTTTCTATCTTACCAACCCCGCACTCAAGCTTACTTCACATTGTCAAGCGGATGAGTTAATGCTCCTCCTCCTTTGTTGGCTGGCTGTGACGTCTGAAAAGCTTTTAACGAACAATGGATTTTTGCGCCACGTTTATTGTTCTGGGTAATTGTTTTAGTGGCTGATTTAAAGTGTTCATATGTTGCAAGGAATAATTATGCTGAGACATTATTGTACATCTCACAGACATTCCGAAATTGACCGTACTTGAAAGGTTCATTTGGAGGGGCTGATGAGGGAGACGAGGAAAGAGAAGGAAGGAGTGCGGAAGACATGGGTTTTTTTCCTTGCTCATTTTTGTATGAAATTCCTTCTGTTGCGTTTGGGGATGATTCGGAATGCGAAGGATGAGAAGGATTTAGTCAGTCAGATGGACAGACAGCGGAATGAATTCTTTCATTCAACGACTAATTGTCTCTCCCTTCCCATGTGTGGTCTTGACACTGATGAGCATCTTAGTTACCTAAGCCCCCCAAATATATTGCCTTCTTGGCCACTGTAAGTGGAATTGATTCTCCCGCTCTCTGTCTCATATACAGACTTGGGAATGATTAGCGCGTGGCCAAATAAGGGCGACGTGTTATGAGCCCTAAGAGCAGCTGACTAAGAGAAACAAAAGCTCTGTCCATTTAAGCGCTCAACAATGCAGTTGTTCTGCTTCATGTCCTCACTATTGTTACAGGCGACTTCTTGATTTATCTAGACCTGCGGGGGGAGTTGTTATGCTCGTTGGGAGGATGATGCTCAGTGTAGGATCAGACAGAGCGGAGTGAAGGCACGGCTACATATGAAAACAGAGGGTAAATTATTGATACGACCTGCGACTACGGGATATACGTTCCTTAAGATCTAAATTGATGATTCAGTCTTTCCTTTTCCCCTCAAATTGGAGGAAAAATATCATTATAGGATTTCCTACATGGCCCAATGGCAAGGAGGGTTTCAAGGGTTTGTTACCGAGCAAAGTGAATTCAAGTCATTCCGATGAGGGTGAATTTGCTGCTCCTCCAGCTGCATCTCACTCAATGTACCAATGCCCTTCCATTTATTTTCTATCTCTGCTCACGTTCCACTTCCGATAGTTAGCTCGTCGTCGTCTTCATCTTCCATCAACTTCCTCCATTCCACTCGCCTCATGCATATTTCCCTCGCTGTCTCTCTCTCTCTCTTCCATTCAACACGAATTGTCCCTTCAGATTCTGTCGTCTCCTCCGTTTTCCCTCTCACAGTAAGTCTTCGCTTTCTCTCCGCTGACTCCGCCGATTTCCGGTCTTTGAGCGCATTATAGAAATGCATAATTTTTCTGCATTAACATTCCCATGCGCATCCCAAAGTCGTTGGTTTAGAAAAGTTTCTGGAATTGTCAAGCTCTCTGGATGCAGTGGCGACTGACTGGAAGGAGTAACGGGAAAAGTTTGAGCATTCATTCAATCGCATGAGGCCCCTAGGAGGGAAAAGCTGTTGAATTTTATTGAGAAGCTAACAAGCAGATGGGAGGCAATGTTGGAGCTGTACCATTATATTGCCTTTCGATACAAAGATTGGGCGAGGGATCCAGCGCGGGTATCTGACTAAACTTAGACTAATTTGGAGTCAGTTTAATCCGTCAAGTGTGAGGGAATGGGAGTGAGTTGGCTGAATAAACTAGCCGTCGTTTCAGAGGCGGTGGCAGTTTAAAAAAATCTCATTTCGGTAATGCCAAAGGGAGTGGATGAGCGGTGTGGGAAAAGGCTTTAAAAGGTCATATAATTCATTAAGTTTAACTTCTATCAAACGACTAATGTGCAAGGGGGCATTACATTCAGATTTCAGATGAAGGATGGATGGCGTGTTTGATTTATTCCACTACTTAAAGAACACTTGATATTTTTAACTCGCTGGGTCGAATGGACATGGCGTGAGGGCATTCAATTAGTGAGAAAAACCGGTGGGTAAACTCCGATATGCAAATCATCTGGCCAGGAAGTTAGAGTCTCATAAGATTCCGTGGGGCGTAAAGCTGAAAAACTTAGTTTACTTCTTACGGCCAATGGAAATTCCATTAATTTCCTGATTTAATCCGACACTGAGGAGGAATGGGGATAGCTGAGAAGCTTATGGAGGACCTTCCATTATGGAAAAATGCACTCACACACACACAAAGTCCACATAATGAGTTATGAGTTGCTTGGGATCGCGTGACCACCTTTCTTAGTTCCCGCCTCCTATTTATTTCCACTTTAGTATGCAATAATTAAAACTAAATTCTTCGCCCGACGTAAACACACCCATACATTCCAATGGTCACAAGATCCCTCCTGTAATTATTACAGAAGTGTCAGTTGAATTATAATTGGTCGCCATAAATCCCTCAGGCGACTGGCATACTCGGGGCTTTGCCAGCTGGCTCCATCGTTATAGCTCAACGTCAATTGTTGTTGCAGTAGCATCGACCTTGGCAGAGACACGACGGAAATGGTTACGCACCAAGCTGTCTGCTTTGGAAAGACGCAGCTTATGAACATGATGTGATCAGTTGAAATTAGTTCGCCTTGCCGCACGGATGAAGAGAAGAGACAGACAGAAGGACGTGTACCGTCCTGAGGGATGAACCGAGGGCTGGAGTTTAAATAAACATGAGCGCTCATAATGACATTTGGTCCAGAATGTCTGATGAGAGACAATATTGGCTTCTGCCTTCAGAATTGTAAAGTAACCGCAGACCATCCTCATGCTTGTGGTGAAGGGAAATTCTGGGATGAGTGTGGGGAAATTCACGCTTTGTTTACAAGTGTTTCCACTCCGTAATCTTATCAGCTCATTTGTGGCCGAGGAAAGTGAAACTTTTGATTGAGGGACGGACGTGAAGGAGTGCGTGTGGAAGAGTGAGATGAACAATGTGAGAGGAAGGTGAGGAGGGAAAAAAGCAGACGTTTTTATTTGCAGTAAATTTTGTTCAAGTGTTGATTATGAGATTCTTATGAGCTGGAGGAGCGAGTGGAATGTAAATTGAGCCACGTGAAACTTGCAATTAGTTGCACTACATAATGTTCTACCGCTTATTTATTAAGTTGTTCCAGTCTCACGTCATTCGCATGGAGCGGGTGTCTTCCTGTTTCCAACACGCGTTCATTCACACAGTGAAACACATGAGTTGCTGCACACACTCACACCAACTCCTTTTCCAGCCCGTCGTTGACTTATTGTTGGAGGAGAATTAAGACGTGATTTAATACTTACATGGGGGCAGCCCCATCCTGCGAGCCAACAAGGGCAAGGAGTCTCGCCATAATATGACTACCGGGGACTTGACTCGGAGCAGGTTGAATAAATCAGCATATCGGTTTCCTCATCTAAGTTTTATGCTTGAAATTCCACGTGCCTTGGAAACCGCAATTTATGTAAGGGAATATTTTCACGTTTCTCGCTATGTATTTCTCTCCCTCCTTCTCCTCCCGGCTTTTTACGGGCCACAAAAGTCCTCTGGGCATTCACAAACCCCAGTGGCTTCCACGTGTGTACGCATTGTAGTACCACAATAGTAAAAAATATTCTCACATAGAAATACTGCAGAAAAGAGTCAGGTTATTGGCGAGGTGTAAAAATTGGTAAAGGAAATGGAGTAATAATTAAGGCGATGACAAGGGGGCGTTGCGAAAGTATCACTAAATTGTATCACTTACAAGTTCACCAATTGAATGATGCAACTTGTGAGTGCAAGTTGGTACATTTAACAAGAAAAACAGGAGGAATTTCCTGTAGCTGAAGTGCGGGGCAATTTCTTACTGCGTGCGTGCTTTTTGTTGACGAAGATGGTGATGGTGGCACTATGGAAGTGAATAAAATTTGTACACTGCGCGTTAGACATCGGACTTGACAGTGGTGGATCGTATATTTACTCAGTTCCATTTATGATAACATTTCAACTCACACCTCGAGAAATATGCTTCTGCAAGGAGTCAGCAGTTTGTCGTGTATAACTTAAGCCGTACAGGGCTATGCAAGTTGAGCTGGCAGTAAAGTCGACAAGCCTTCACATGAAGAAGCGACAAGTCGGAAAGAAGAAGAAGACACGCAGAGTTTATTTTTAAACTTTTTCCTCCTGCAGTTCTCTCTCCGTTTTCCTTTGCCCTCTCATAATCCAGCATGATTTACATGAGTCTCTCGCTCATTAACAGGAAAAATCACATCTCCAGGGTACACTTTCCTATGCGAGCAATTCAGTGGGATTATTGGAGGAAACAAAGTTGTATAAACGGCCACCGGAGGATCATCCCTCGTCTCTCTCCCAATGTCTGTCTTGGGGCCTGAAAAAACTTGTCATTTTCTGCCACAATTCACACAGCATACTTGTTCCACCATAAATTTTCCTAGTCCCAAAACACACGCCGTCGTCGTCGTCCCTCACAACTTCTAAGCCATAAAGATGCATGGGCAAGGAGGGGGGGAGTTGGTCCGAAATAATTCTCATGTAGTTTGCATTATTGATTTCCTTGCCATCCAGGATGGCTTCATCCCGTGGCAGCTCTCGAGGCAGTTCTTCATGTCAACAAAGTTTTCGCACGTGAGTGTGACTCCTGAAAGAGGCTACACAGAGACTCATAGCAAACTTCAAGTTCATATGAGAAGGTCATGTCGCTGATACTTGGAAAGATTGTGAAAGTCCAACTAGTAGTTGGGAGGGAGACATTGAAAAGGGGCTTGAGATGATTGGAATAAAGATAGGGAATCGGTTATCCTTTATTTGAACCCATTAGATCTTTCCGTGCAATAGAATCGAGATAATCTGGTAAGCAGACGAAAGAGTCATTTTCCTCTCCTTTTTTCAATTGATTCTATGACCCAGGACTTGGTGCAGCTCATTGTGAACCATTTACGCCCCATTTCTTCCCCTCTCCTGTCTTCTTTTGTTAACTTTACTGTATCCATCTCCTCCGTATCCTTGTTCCCTTTCAGGACGAGGATGTGGAGGAGGGAAGGAGAGAGAAGAATAGGATTCTGACGGCCTGCTAATTTTATCCACGCATTATTTCAACTGAAATTCTCCGCTTTTTTCCTTTCTCCATTTCAAATGTAAACAAAGGACGGGTAGAAATAAAGTCAAAGAGTTGCTACAAAGGACCCCCTGCTGTCTTTCTTGCGACGTCTTTCCCCGAGCTGCTTGCTTTGTTAATGATTGAGCTTGAGGATGTAACTCCATTTATTTTTCATTGTCATAGCACTGGGAATTGATCCGTAATGAACCTCAATTCATCTCAGTAATTCAGGTGTATGTGAAGATGCTAACTGTAAGAATCTCATTTGAGAGATTCTTTACAAATTGAGATGTGTGTAATTTTGTGATTGGATGTGTAAATTTTTTATGCACTGCAAGTAAATGGAACTGAATGGACACGGAGCATACGGAAGAAAATGAGAGAATTCAAGTTTAGAACGAATTCGAAGCTTGGTAACAAATTTAGTTCCATGGACAGGATTATATTCGTGCATTTTTATTCAGTTGCTTCTTTAACAAACCCTGACTTTTCACATAGCTCATGTACCTTGTACGTAAAATCAAGTATGAGTGTTACGTATTCCATGTTTGTTTTGCTCCTGGCTAAGGTTAACTGGAGAGCGACTTCACTCTGTCACTTTATAGAGTCGCGTGTAACCGTGAGAGAGGCATAAGGAAATTGTGCAGATCCTTCTAGTAACTTCCCGTAAAGTAACACACTGCTGCTATGCTTTTACACTGTGATCAACTTGCTCTGCAACGCACACATACATGCTTTAACGCACATAAACATTGAGACTTGAAGACACAAACAGCTTTTCAAGTGTATACACAAATGTTGGAGTAAAAAGGCAGGGAGCAGACGACGGATGCTGATCATTGTGAGCACGTGCTAAAGCTCAGTCTCTCTAAACTTGCTCAGTTCCTCTGTCGCAGCCAAAGGGTTGAGTGGATCTTCCAAGTTGCTTGCTTCCAAAGCAGAATGTGATACTGTTTGTGTATGTGTTGCTGTTATTATCTCGGCGCATCTTTCCTTCCGGTCGTAGTGGCTTAGTAATCCTGAGGGATAGTATATGGCAGCGTGCCTTCCTCCCAGTGCCAAGGGAGCATAGTTCCATAGTCAACTTTTCTTATTATTGCTGCTGTTACAATGGCATGCATAAAGTCGAGATATTCAAATGACTCGGTGGATGATGAGTTGTACAGAATCACGCGACCGCCTCCTGAGATTCATCATAAAACCATCATTCAGGTAAAGCTTGTGTGTGCATTCGAATTTACTGCAACTTCAAAGGGACAGGAACAACATGAGTATCTCTTGCTGCCCTGGCGCTTGGCCGCCCACGCCTTTGAAAACAATAGAACAGCTTGTGTTATTATTATTATTGAAGTGACAAACTTTCGTCCTTCTGGCTTAAACGAGTAAGCATATGTGAGGAACTTTATGTTATTCAGTGCAATACATACTATTTTTTGGATCTACATAGTGAATTATAGCGCTGTACTATGCTCATGTATTGCCTTCTATGTTTTATCTCGCGTCAATAATTCATTCGCTCGGCTGCTAAAAGCCTCTAGATATATTTGAGTGAGCTGAAGCTCTGCTGGATAGATCTGCATTGGCACTGAAACTCTGCTCCTAACGTCTCGAAATCCCTTTACCAATATTCCCTTCAGCACTGATGACAAATTCAATCCTTGTAGGGGCATAGAACAATAGCACATGTATTCACGTGTTGAAGAGCGGGCTCAGAAGTCACGCGAAGACTGCTATGCTGCTGTTGCATTCATGCAGCAAATCCCACTGGTTTCTCTCTGCGACAAGGATAACAGAGATGGAAGGAAGAGGAACATAAACTAGCTTCCGGAGGTGTCCCGGTAGTCTCTACGTTATGATGATAACTTGCATTATTCCAGCCTCCAACATTATCCCACAACATCTGCTGACACTAAAGTTCTCAGACATCAGTTACTCCGTAATGTCCTCCTTGCACTTGACTTCATTTCATGGCCTACCTCATGCTGCGTGTCTGCATACAAGTAAACGTTCCGTAGCGCATTCAGCATTGTGCATGCAAAGCACGAGATAATGGGAAACACAGTGTGTTGGTCTTGCGTCAACAAATGATGACTTGAGAGAGGAACCAGAGCGTGTGATTAATCCAGTTAATTTTTTTGTACTCACAGATTTACACTGACTGGGCGAATCACTACTTGGATAAGGCCAGATGTAAGCGGCACATTCAGGATCTTCAAGTGGACGTGACAGATGGTGTGATTTTGGCGGACGTCGTCGAGGCAGTCAGTAAGTCAATTAATCATGCTTAACTTTTCTCTTCTCATCATAACTATCCTCAGACTTATACTTTGAATGCTCAACCTGAAAGTAAGCAAAGACATTGCTCCGCGTCAAGAAGCCTTTGACTTCAAGCTGACAAATCTATTTAAATGTATTCACAACTGAAACAATAAGTCAAGCTAAATTAGCTAATTTTACTCCATACAAATGCCCATAAATTTACACATACACACAGAGAATCTCACGGCAGCAAGCCTTGCGTTAAGAGCGCTGCCAAGATGAAGAAGAGGATAAGAAGCGAAAAAACTGTAGGGATGAAGCAGAAAATAACATTGAAAGCGGCGGTTGAGGAAGGAAGTCCGCCGACGCGGAGTCTACTTGAGTTGGCAAGCATTAGCGTAATAATTTATGAGGTCTCTGTGTGTAGCTTCTTAGCTGAATGTGAGTTGATGGAGGAATTTGAAGACGAATGTTTCCCATTTCGCGTCGTGGTATGTAAGAAACATGTGAGGGGTTGAAAAGCCGACGTCGCAATCATCCTCTGGTCGTGTCAAATTTGTTGTCATCCTACTCTGCAGCATATTCACTTAAGGCATGCCCTGCCGGGATTAACCTTCGGATTTCCCTTTGAAAACCGGTGGAGTCACTGTGTTAACTGAACTGAACAATACTTGATCTCTGATCTAGGCTTACGAGAGGGAAAAAAGTTGTATTAATTCAACTGCCACCATTTGGAAAATGAGTAGAAATTTGGCCGGAATGAGTGTGATCCAATCCAAGGAATGCGTATATCTCTGGCTTGCAGAAGAGGAGATGCATCAAATTCGGAATTACTATGATATTATGAGAAAGGGTCGGTAGTCGGCAGAAATGGAAAGACTGAAGGCAAGGAGAGTTCGTAGTGGTTTTGTCCGCTTGCCATTTGTCAAATGGAAGATAGATCGGCATGCTCATAAGTTAGAGATGGAGAAAAGAGATGGATAGGGTGATTCCATCAATGATTTCCCCTGCATTCACGGACCTTCCCATTGAATTGAATTGCTGATTAATTTACGACAACTTGCTCTAATTTAATACTTTTCCCCTTTTCTTACAGCCAACCAGAAGGTGCCTGATGTGGTTCGCAAACCAAAGAACTCGTCTCAAATGGTAAGTGTGAAGCTTCTTTCGTGTTTCTCAAAGCCATGCCACACCCATATTTGATTATGGGAATTCTAGAAATAATCTTGGCTGGTCCAAATGAGCCCATCATTATCACCGTCATAGTTCTGTATCATCGTCATCCTTTGTGTTCACGTCCATTTTCTCGATCGTGAAGGCAATTGTCTTGTAAATAATAGCTATTACATAAATAGTCTGGATGTAAATGGTTGGAACTGCAACGCTCTATTATGATTACACGAGAGTTCATGAGAAGGTGACCCTGTGATCGTAAGTCCTATCGGAATGTGTTTCTAACCTGCAAGCCATTGACCAAAAGGGAAAAGACAATGTGGAGTACAATAATCAGAATTGAAGCAACGGCGCTGTTCATTTTCAAAAATGGAAATGGCATGACTTATCAAGGGCGTGTATAGATGCATTACGAGTGTAGCCATATTATTAGTGTTTGCATGACCCCGTCATCCTCTTGTCTCAACTCAGATCTGAAATAAATGTCGGATTGTGATCAATTGGAAGCCAATGACACTGCAAAATGCATTGTTTACTCCAATGTAGTGTCCAAAGTTTTTTTTAAAAAGAATTTAAATTTTGTGGCAGCCGTATTTATTGAACTCGTGTGCCATTCGATTCACATGAAACCTCGGAACTCGGAATGTCAGAACTCATATTGCTGTCGCTCTGTTTACGTGCTGCCAGGAGGAATTTGTTTACATAATTCACCAGAACGGAAGTCTGTTACTTGTGAACAAGCCTGAGGCTGTGCTCACAAAAGGGGAAACGCTTGTGTATTTTTCTAGTTTTCACCAATTTACAACCAGTTTGAAGCCTGGAAGTAGGAGTTGCTCGAGCGATTCGTCATGGAAAATCAAAGGAAAGCAATAAAATACAAGCTTGACTACCATAAATGGTCAAAGCAGAGTTTGAATTCCCCTCTGTGGGAAAGTGAACGTATGGAAGTGGACGACAAGGAGATTAGGCCAGACTAATCCTTTCGTCTCCACGTAATTTGTCTCTCTCTACCTCCAATGTCCAAAGGGTTCTCTCCGATCAAAAGCATATATATGTGCTCGATACATCGAGTGTGTAAACAAGCTGATTGTATGTTTATCCACAAGAGTTTTATTACCTCAATCCCAGAGTGTCAAATTAAAGCCGCAACATTGTAAAAATGAGATAGAAAGAGAGGGTACGCGAACTGTGGTAAGCAATCCGATCAACGAGGGGAATCCATGTCGTTGGAAAGGCATGTTGGAAAGGCAGTTGATTTTTTTACATTGACAGCGGAAGTAGTTTCCTAATTTAGCCCTCGAAGGGCGTGTACAGTTTGCAAGAGACGAAAGAAAAAGCCCTGGTGCCTCGGTAACGACCGGTTCAAACCGGATTCAATCAAGCTATGCACTCAGCTTAGCTGGACAGGGGCTGTAAAACTATAATCCTGGTCAGTGCAACTCCCACACAGCTCACCTTTCTCTTTGATGTCAATTCAAATGCCTGTTTTTCAGAGTAATATGCAGTTTGAATGGAGAAATGCGTGCATGAATGCACACTTGGATCGGTTGCACAGGCGGACTGCCATTGCTTGAGTAAAGTTAAAGCTAAATATTGTATGTTAAGTGCAGGGTCGCTGAGAAGAACTCAGCATTGCTGCCTCAGCTTTTGAGAATCTTAGAGCTTGTTCTTGTTCACCTTTAGCATGTATGTCCTGGGTGGGGAAAAGGTGCGTTTTTTGGGCCATAAGAAGACTCGATTCCCCTCTTCTATACTTCCACGCCGATCGTGTAACTGTTCTTCTTAAGAAATCCTACACAAGCAGGCAGCATTCCCTCACAGTCTTGCTCCCCTAAGAATCTCATCGGAAGGGCTGGAATTGCTTCCATGGGGGTACATATCGCAATGCCCTCCGCTTACATATCAATGAGCTTTGAGCCGGTGAACGGATCCGGATTTTTCTCCCTGTCTATATATATATATATATATATCGGGACAAAAAGGCGTGGGATTTGTAGAAAGGGCCGTCGTAGTCGTTGCTAAAAGCAATCTTTTTAGCATTTCTTCAGCATGTTGTGTGTGTGAGCGGAGAGTAGTCTGTGAAATTGGTATTCTAATGTAAAAACATTTTCAATAGTTTCCTCCATTGATGCCGTTGGAAGAATAGTAGATTAGATGAAATTCTACGCTGCTCCTCTTCATCCTCTCCCTCCAGTTGCACATAAGAGAGCCACAGAAGGAGTCCCTACTTGACGTGATACTAAGAATTTGAACGGCGGTAGTGTGTATATATTTCCTTGTTAGTCCGAGAGTTCTTATCTTACCTTGATTACGTCTTCTCCCCCTCCTCAAGTTAGAATATGGTCCTTTCAAGGAAGAGTCATAAACGATGGAGATACTCTAAACTGCATGATCTTCTGTCGCATAATGGCATTCATTGCCGAGGCACATTTTCCCTGCAGCAAGATCTGCATTTCCTCAAAAACCTTAGGTCAGTCAATCTAATTAATTCCAATATCGATTGGATTATCTGGAAGGGAATAGAAGGACTAGCCTCATGGCCCTGACGTCGACACTGAGTAACATTCATTCTGATGGACTACTGGAATTTCTACATTGTAACATCAGCATTCAACCCATAAATCTCACATCTATATCCCCAAACAATTAAATTCTGCTCTCATTCACATCAGTCAGTTCTCTAACTAGGTTGTTGTATTGTCTGTTGAGGAAAAATACGCTTGTTCGAGCCTCCGACGATACAACTATACATAACATCTGCATTTCTGAATAATTTGCTCCACTAGGTCGTGCTGTAGATTGTTGTATACAACAATCCCATTGTAATCATTTAAAAGGCACATAGCTTCTCAATATTTGTAGGGCTATCGTCATTTAATTTAATTTTTGCAACAAGCCACCTGCAAGTAGCACGTGAAGATCGTTCGGAAAACTTGAAGAAAATGTGGAAGACGCTCAAAGATCCGGAGGATCTGAACTGGATATTGTTTGACCTTGAGCGAGGATTTCCATGGAATCCGCACACACAGCGTGGGCAGAAAGCCAGCAGGGAAAGGAGGCCTCGGTGAGTCAGCAAGCAGTGCACTAGATGTATTGGCGAGATTTGCAATGCATGGTGCGATGCACACGGGAATTCCCGTCGGCTCATACGGTCAGAGTCCCAACATTTTGGAGCCATCCGTAAGCATAAAAAGCAAAGTGCTTTGTGACGAGGCCAGTCAGTCGCCTCGTTTAACTCGCAGTGAATCGTCCAGCAGCTATGAATTATGTTCTTTGCTGCGTGTGAGAAAGTGCATCATAATTAATCTTTGGGAAAGGAGCTCTTGTACGAAGGCCGGTCAGTTTGTGTGTATCAGACCTTTGGAGTGTCTTATACACGCTCATCATCATCAGTTCACTCTTGCAATAGCCATTTTAAAATCCATCATGGCAAGGAGCCGCTCTCAGTCTTCTCTGGAAAGAAGAGACGTCAAGAGTGTTCGCTCTGGGCTCATGACAGCCAGCACAGGATGATAAAGGCTTTGCGTGCGAGAAGTTTATACGGTGAAACTGGATTTTATTTACACTTGAGCATGTGACTGGGAGACTCACATGGTGCCAAATGCAGGGGAAGCGAGAGTGAGAGTGTTGGTCTTGCATTTGCTAAAATTGGATCCAAGGTAAGGAAATGAATGGTGGCCAAAGTTAGATTTTCTTACGTGTGTATTGAAACATTTACGATGCACATAACTCTGCAGGGCTTTTCTTCGCCTCATGCACTTGAAGAAGGATTGGTTGGAAGTGCAAAGGGCTTTTGATTCATGAGTGCGGTGATAGACAGGCAGTGTGTTCTCATATGAATGCTATGGAGTTATCTTGAGTGATTCGAGGCTTGGACTCCACTTCGTCCAGCGGAATTCTCACAACGTACGTACGTCTGCTTCATCTTCTCACTTTACACAGATGCTGGAAGGCACTGGCACTGCTCACCATACACAAGTCAGACAGACTAGTTTTCACGTGGCCTATTGTGTTATTTTGTAGCCGGCTGCTTGCCTCATATGTCTGTCGTTCCCTGTTCAATTGGATCAGTCACGTCGTGAATTGAATGGAAGCCAGTTGTGTCTGTGCGACTGTGTTTGTTGTGATGGCAATGCTGTTGTGTGTGGTTTATCGGTGCAGTTGCAGCAGGTTGAAGTTTATTAATTCTGTGGTTTTGTGGAGAATAGAGAGCCGCTTGGCGTTATTACATGACTTGACGACAAGGCTGCGATAAGAGTCTGTGTAAATTAATTCCCTCATATGAAGAGGACGCAAATGAAATGACCGCAGATTGCCCTTTCGTGAGCATAACTGGTCCCGTGTATGCACATTGATTCTATTTATAGTGAGCCGTTCGTGCGTTCATATTGCGAGATAAAATTATTTCAATGTGGAAATAAAGAAGGGATGTGTGCAATGCATTATTGGTAGTGGTGGCGAGATGCAGAAGGAGGAATCTGGCTGCACATCAGGATGGTGATGATCGTGATCATTATATGCATGCAATCCAGCAGGCGTATATATGAAAGAAGTGGTGTAAATGAAGGTTCGTGTGTCCAAAGGGTTGACTTTCACACACAAAGTCTCACTTTATAAATCCCTTATCGAGCAAATACTCACTGTCAGTTCTGTGACAGAATATGACGCGGAATTATTCTATTCAAAGTTTACACTGGGATTGCTTTTAAGTTTTCTCTTTCAGAGCGGTGTCATTTCGTAGATTACAGTTGACAAGTGTTGTGTGTGTGGCGGTGTTGTATCAAACGGTGTGTACTTAAGTGGCTTTATGTATTTCCTTCAGTGGTCGCTGGAGACTCCAGCTGTTGCTATGCTACCTTCTCCTCTGTGCCTTCATATCGCTGACTGACGAAAGTGATTATCAAACTGATTCTCCTTCTGATTGTTAAATTGGTGGAAATTATTGGTGCGGCTTGAACTGTTCTTCTCACTTACAGCGTGTCTGAATCGTCAGTTGAGGCAACATCGTTATTGTAAACAGGGATTTTACGCTCATGGAAATGTTACGAGGGTACGTTGGACAAGAATGCATTTATTTACATGTCTGTAAATTCCAGCATTACTTCAATGTTATTTTATTTGGATGAGGAGGTTGAATTTGGAGCTGTTGTTATTTGAAAGTTGAACTCCGGTGTTCCACTCTCCGCTTCCATCTGGCTTTCCGAGGGCATGTCATTCGTATGTCCTGAGCGGAATCCGATGCTTGAGTAACACTGTCACTTCCTCTAACATTCTTTTCCGCTTCTTTGGTCCAAAATAAACGATCTCTTTTTTGTTCAACACACAACTTCCTCCTGTTTTCAACCCTTCAAGTCTCTCAAACTTCTCCCTACTCTGCCAGAGTAGCTAGCATTTAGTATTAATTCAATTTCATTTTAGTTGCGCTCAAATATGAGGAAGAGCCTGTGGCACACTTCTGTATGTGGCTGCTTGATTGACCACACTTTAGCCGTCAATTTTCGAGGGGTTTTCAGTAGGAGGATGCAAAAATGTTAATTGAAGCTGCGCTGTTTCTGTGCATGCAGTTTAGCTTGCAGAGATTTCCATGCGTTTTCTCATTAAATCCGTAGCAGAAGGAAGGGTATTTAATTAGCGTGGTTAATTAAGTGCCACACCTTACAGTGGAACGTCCGGCTCAAACTTGTTTCCCTTTATGTGACAGACAGTTGATGTGGTAGCTGGTAGCCTTTTACTTTTTCAGTGGAAGGAAATGTCCAAATTTACCGGTTCATTGTCGACTTATGTACTGGCAATGGTAAAGATAATCATGAGCTGTGCATCGTGCATCGTGCTTGTATGTACCGGCTAGCATGGCTACATGAGTCATGTCATAATTAACGTGAGGGGTTGGGAGCTGAACACGAAGGCATATCGCACACATTATTGTCTGGGTACGTCAGAAAAATAATTAGTGACAAAGTCATCAATGGGATGGGATGGCTTGTCTAATAGAATTCATTTCGTACTCTCTCGCGAAGTCACTCAACAATTCTTTGGGGTAGTCACAACTGGCTTGACCACATGGGAGCGTACGATGACATATGAGATGTGGCAAAATCAATCCGGAGACTTTGAATGTTTTGCTTATGGGCCGCAAAGCTCGTTAAAATATATACATGGCCAGCATTCACTGACAGGCTTGGCCAAGTCTCCCCAGCTGTTAGTATTAGAACTTCAGTAAGTCGCCTTGAGTAAGTATCACAGATCAGTATTTTCAGTACACTCTCACATATCTTTCATCACATCTCTATGAGATGTTGAGTTAAAGAGCAAGTGATCTCTGTAGGACAAATTAGACATCCGTGCTCGGTGCAGAGTAACTGTCGGGTGAGGATGATGACGAAGATTTCCGGCTCATCAAATAGCAAATATCATAGCCATAATGTGAAGGAAATGGAAGAAAAGCCGGGGGGAAAGGCATTGATGTCCTTCGTAAGATATTTTCCCCCTTCGTTCCATCGTCTTCTTCTCCAGATATAATTCCTTTCACGTTCACCAATGTAAGGGAGCACTAATGTACGAGTGACTGAGATGAGACTCATCAAATAAATACCTCCGTAGACTTAACGGAGACCTGTCTATTATTGCTCCTTTCCTCCTGAAATGACTTGAGAGTAAAAAAGAATTACTGTGGAAGACCGCGGTGTAATAGACACTTTGGGGGGAAGGATCTTAAGGAGAGCGGATTCAGAGGGAAAGATGAAGTGGAGCGAATGAGGGACTTAAAATCTCCCAAGACATTTACACTTTGATCAACAGATCCGACAGGAAAAACACATAAGCATTCAAGGACCGTCGAGGCCTGGTCGTGGAAAGGATTAGAGGGAATTTATTTGGACTTGTCTAATGACGCCCTCCCTGTGTCATTCCATTCCCGCCGAGCCATTCATGCTTCTCACAATTATTGGATATGACAAATTTTACTCTCATCCTCGTCTCAATGTTGTCTTCCCATTAGTGGCACAATTCATTCTGTTAATTGGCTTCGTACACATGTGTCCCTTACTGTTGTAAAAAAAATAACAAACCTTTTATCAGAAGGCTAAGCTTGCTTTATTGTCTGTTGGCCCATCAGATCATGCCGTTCTGTTGGAATCTCTTTGGATCCGTGTGGTTTTTTTGGTGTGAACAAGAGAAAAATATGACGAGGAATTTGATGGTGGCGAAGCCGACAGCTTTTATTTTCTATTTATTTCAATGGGGAGAAGGGGAAAGATCACGGGGGTTGTGCTCCTATTGTGTACTATTGTGTCATTTTACACAAGCCAATGTACATGTTTTTCCTCCTTTTCTTGTCTTTTAATCAAGTGTAACATAAATAAAAATCCTGCTCTCACTCTCTCTCTTTTGTCAGCTGTGTTGTGGTGGGCGAAGTAGGGAGCATAGAGGATCATTGTCACCTTTGAGCATCGAGAATCCTTCTGTAATCAACTTTTTCCACCCTCTTTCGTTCCTTCCTTCGGCTAAGGAAACGGCCCGTTTCACATGTGAAAATTAAGGACGACCTGACAAGAATATACTGTGTCACATTACATCACAGAATCTCATCAAGTGAATATTATTAGCGAGGTGGGAGAGTTGCTCAGACATTGAATTCGATGGCGCTGTTGGTAGCTTAAGCTCTATTATGCTTCCAAGGCTCCTTTGTGGGGACAAATGGACCGACAAGTGCATTCAAGGATCCAAGAAGCTTTTTTATTTATCATCTTTTCCTTCTACCAGACTCCCTGTCTCTCCCTTTGCTACACAATGTGTGTGTGTGTGTGTGTGTGTGTGTGTCTGCATTTGTTCAATAGAGAAATGCAGCGGGAAGGTCAGAAGAAAAACCCTGTCAAACTTTTTCCTATTAATCTTCCATATAGTCATTTCCCACCGGATCGCCTTCATTCACTCCTGCACCACCGGTTTCCTTAATGGAGAATTCCCAACTTGTGAGGTGTAATATAATCCGCCATGCTGTTCTCTTCTCATTCTTTTCTCCGACCTCACTGCCTCAACTTTGTTGGGTGCTGAGTGGTTCCCCGTACATAGTGCGGGATTGAAGGCCAAAAATGCAGTTGGGGAAAGCTCCTATGACACGGGAAAAGGATGGGGACTATCAAGGGCAATATAAATTCCAACTTGATCCCCCTCCACATGTGCGCCCTTAAGGACAATTTTGGTGGCACCTGAAGGGGCCTACCGAAATACAGTGCTGAATCAGATAAAAAAAGACCTGTGTAATTTAAACTGAAGTCAAGTTGATGTTATGAAAGCTGAGCTGTGGTGAGGGTGATGTCACGATGTGGTGTGTGACTGAGTGTGGAGGTAGAAGTGAAAATACAGTGTTGGCTGTAGCTTTTTCATATGATTTTATTGATGGCGAACCGCAAAGAGGGGTGTTCTGCTATGATTAAATATCTCTGAGCAACTCTGTTGTCTCCTGGAAAAAGGCATGCTTCTTCATATATGAGTCGTCGTGTGGAAGGGGGAACTTATATTATGATGTGTGTATGCGACTGTGTGTGTGTGTCTAGCCAAATCATCTTCTGTATTAATACTTGAGGAGCAGGAGAGCGTAATTGAGCAAGTCAGCCCTCGCACGTGCTTTCTAGCTGTGGGTGCGTGCAGGTTGAATATCCTACCGAATGTTGTTATTGACATTCTGTCGCGACAAAACTGTGACTCACTCTCAGTCCTCACCGCTTCTTTACAATTCAACATTTCTGCAAATGATCAGGCCGACGGCCGACATGACGCATAGGCAGATGGCCTGCTTCCTTTTGGTCCGCTCCTGCATCTCTTGGTTTTCGTTGCTTTCAAAAATATACTTTTAGTATTTTCTTTGAGATTTTGAGCACGAAAATGTGAAACGTATGGCATGACACGATTTTTTTTAGAAGAATTTGATTTTTAAGTGGTTTTTAAATCACAAAGTATTTGATGTTGCTGAGTGGACAAACTATTCCTTTGCTATTCCATGCAGAATTAATTTGTTTATGTTGCCCTATCCACGTTAATACACCAAGTGAAGATGCTGAGTCAGTCAAGTGGCAAATAATTCGTAATGCATATTTTTGGCTGATACATCAAGAGAGACAGCGATAGTTCGCACAAGTCGGAAGCATCTCAAAGTGTCTCGAGTTGGATGGGCATAAAGTACGACGATTTATCTGTTGGCCAGATAAACTGGTAGATGGGTATTATCTTCTTGTGGCAACAAGTTGAAATGACAGCTAAGAATTAAGTTGATGGTCGGCTTTGAAGCTTCTCTTAAGTCAAGTGCCACTTTGATCTGCTATCTCTGCCAATGCTCCCCTTTAATATCTAGAAAATTTTGGATGTAGGAGAAAAAATTAAATGGATATGGTCAGTTATTTATTGGCATGACGTCAGGGGATAAATTGTAATATGACGCAGTTGTAAGAAGGATCTCGTATTGAATGTCATAGCTCTAGGCTGAGGATTCAGAACTGACAGTTTTTTGCGGTTTGGCAAAAAGGTTTTTGTTTCAATTGAAAGCTCCCTCGAGCTACAAGATTCGATTTGTTTACTCTCGTTGCGTCTTTGTTATTCAATTCTTTGGATTTTTCTCACATTCTCAGTGTCCTGTAATACATCAAATGTTAGTTTCGTAGCGCACAGAACATAAAATTGAATTGTGTCTCCATTTTCGTAAGAGGTTTGTCTTAATTCAAGCTTCTGATAAAAAAGCGAGCGACATAAAAAGCTCTCTCGCCGGATTAATTAGCGTACTTTTTGCCAAGTCAGGCCGGCATGAGAGTTGTCTTTTTTTCCCTCGCACAAAGGACGCACGAGAAAAAGAGATTATACAGAAGTAGGAGGATCTCTTTTGTGCGGTTAGGAATGAATGTTCAGGCAGTGGCTCAGAGCTCTATAGTGATCACTATGTGATGCAAAGAACACGCCGATATAATTACGCTCGCTTCCGCTGCTGCGTTTGACAACAAAGGACAGCGTAGAATCTAATAACACACGCATACAGGTATTCAAATAACACCTCTGAACATGACTCCGCGCGGATACGACGTGTTAAAAGTCTTTTGGACCAGACAGACATGTCCTTCTTTTGCACGAAGAATGCTTCCCGGCAGTCGTGAATAATAAATGGTGCTGCACCACCATCACTAGGGGCGGTCCATTTAATTTGCTAAACTTTCCAACTGCTTTTTTCACATATCACACACGTTCTCCTTCTTAAATTTTCATCGAAGTCATCCCTAGAAATAGTGCTGACATGGGTGGCAAATAATATGGTGCGTTTATTTGGTCACATTAAACACGATATGAAGTGGTCGCCGAGAGGGGTCAGAGAAAAAAGGTTTAGTGGGGATTGTCACCATTAATATTTGATCAGACGATAAGGTAATGATTCAGTCAGTATGCAGTTGTATGGGAAACGAGTTGTGTTGCGAAAACACTCATCTCCCTGCAATTTAGTGAGAATCATCCGTGTGTTATTTGGGTGCGTATTGAGAAGCGTATTATTAGCATCTCAAGCATGCCCATTCAGTTCAGCCCTTCTCATTCACAGACGCCACTTGAAACGGTAGGGAAACACGCAGTGGGAATCGTCCATTGTTCACAGCAGCACTAAGATTGCAGATGAAAGTTTACCATTAGTACACTGCTGGCTCAGTGTTTGTCTTATTATTGTAATTACTGAATGAAGGTGTGGACGATATTATTGGCTTGCTGATAGTTATTATATCCGTGTTAATTGACGTCAATGGTCATTCTCTGGTTACAGTTGGACAACATCCAGTCGTGCCTGGTCTTCCTTGGTGGCCTTGGTGTGAATCTGGAAGGGATTACCGCAAGGGACATACGAGATGGACACTTAAAGGCCATTCTCTCGTTGTTCTTCCAACTCTCTAGGTACAAACAGCAACAGAAGCAGCAGGACCGTGACCGACACAATCTGCAGAAACAAGCGGGTGACGGGATTATGATGCAGCCACCACAGCAGACTGGAATAAAATCTTTGGGGCCAAACAAGCACGCCGAGTCCTCCAAGTACGCTTTCTCTCTACTTGCTTATGCAAATTATTATTGAGATAGATTTAATCTTTTGATAATTAGAACCGGAGTAATTTCCCATTGTTTTCCCACCATTGCATGTATGCAAAGTCGCACTCTTCTCCTTTTTGAGTCCAGTCTAGATTTTAGCGAGATAATTTAAGAGGAAGAAAGAGGGGTCATAAATCCAAGTCTAATTTCTCTTGACGTGTTTTCATTAACTCTGCACGTAAAGAGGCCCTAGAATAGCTCTGTGCATTGCACAAGCGTGACATATTTACAGAGTTCGTGCTCCTTGACGTGGGCATATAACGGGAAGTGCTGTGGTGCGTGCGGGTTTTTAATGTGTAAGGCACAATGGTGACACAACTCGAAGCACTCATTAATTGGAAATGTTGGAAGTTGGGAGAAAAATGCTGGGTGGAGGTCTGTGCGGCGTCAAGTCTCTGAAGGATTAAATTCAAAGGTCCTCCAAATGCTGAGAGATAAAATTGCACCATTTTCACCATCAAAGAGTTCACGTGAATGTATGAGGGAAAACGGAAATTACAAATCTTGGCATCATAGTGATGACTTCGACTAACTACGTCGTACGAAACCAAGTAAATTTTCTATATCTAATGCTGTAGTCACCTCATCTTTCCCAGTACAGAATGCCGTGGGTTGTGGAGCATGGAAAAGTGCTAAGTTTATGGAGCTTCTACTCGGAGGAATCGGCCCCAATCGTCACCCTACAAGACTGACGAAATATGACATTCAGGCTCTTCTTCTTTCTAAATGCCAGCAGCCACAATATAAATTTTTCCTCTTTCTCCTATGACAGAAATGGGCGATAAATGCTTTACGATCTCGTAAAAATCGAGAGGGAGATCCTCCAGTCCTGTGAATATATTTTGCTTGGGCATTTCAAACAGGAACAACCTTGTTGCATAACACCCTCCCTCGCACAAACTTTCGCCCCTCTTCTGTCTTTACGGGTCGATATTATCTCGTCAACCAACTGAAAAACCCTCATGATCCCTCTGCTTTAGACTTCAGATATCATTATATCATGGTATACAAAGTTCTCCATCGGCACGGGGGCTTTGTCGAGCTTACTTCTGCTCTCTGGTGGTGGTCATTCGAAGTTCGAATGGTACACCGTACCAGGTTCTACTGGTGCAGACGAGCCCCGAAGGAGGGCGCCGAGCCAATCATGTAATCATATTTGCTTCCTTTCCTTTTATTTCCTCATGCAGATAGGATGTATTGGGATATATAGATATTGTTTTATTGGATGATCAGTCGTTTTATTACGAGGGTTGGACATGACTACGGCAATTATATGTTGGATACGGAAATTCATAGTAAATTTTTCCCCACTAGATTACCACCGTTTAGTAAACACGGGGCCAGCACAAGCATCCCCACCCCTGGGATTGTTTCATCAATTCCGAAAAAGAGCGGTGCGGAGAAAGGGAAAGGAACTTTTGGAATCGGCAGCGGACCACATGGATTATCAGCTGGTAAGTCTGTTTTTGACTTTTTTCTACATGAAGTACGACTGTGATACGAATGGATTTTATCCTTTCGCTGGATACAAACTCTCTGGGAGGTATCCTAATGCATGCATTGCTGAGCAGTGTCACATTTAAAGGGAGGGCTGCAAGGACACGAAGGATGATGATCATCATCATCATAGTAATCATATGAAAAGCCCTTTGGAAATGGTAAATGTATACGCTACATTGATTTGGAACAGCCATAGTCGCTGCTGCGACCAGCTGTGAGATGGGCTGAGTGCAGAGAACAACTGAGAGTGGATCGGATGGAGGGAATCCGTCATGTAGTGCATTTGCCCACATCTCTTCTGCATCTCTGCGAACGAGCTGATAAGATACAGTAAGTGAGGATCTCTCTTTCTGTTTTCCCCAACCCATTGGGATCTCGTCAGACCCCATCGTGGCTCAAGTGCTGTTCTTCTTCTTATACGACCACCACTTCTGTCTGTTCATTTTCAGTCGGCCTCTTACGCTCGGCCATATAATATTCATAAGCTATCCTCCTGGATGGCTACTGCTGTAAACAGACGCACTTTCCTTCCTCCTTCAAGTTGGCACTTTGAATAAACCTGCTTTTACCCCAACTTTTTCCCCTCAACTGATTTACGAGCTCCGTTGTGAATGTCTTGATACCCAACTTGCTCAAGTGTTCGCATTGAGCCTGCCTGGAAGAATCTCCTGCTGGATTTTTGAGAGTGACAACAGACTGGTGATTTTCTCCGTGTATACCATTACGCTCACTCCGTCAGTTCCCACGATATCAAAGTGGCAAGTGCGGTCTATTGGCGATGTTCGTGTCGTACACGGAATTGATATTTCTCTCGTTTATTCCATGACGGATATTTGTGGTGAAGAAGAGCCTGGTTGTACTTGCATTGGTGTTTCTTTTTCTCCTGATAAAGCAGAATTTTGTACAGCCTACACCGACTCTTCTTAGTTGTGATATTTGGTGGTTTCTGTGGGTCTTTTTGACCTGTGAGATTTCGTCGTACTGAATCTCGTGTATATTTTATTTATTTTGTGCAAATTTGACAGATTTCAGTAGGCGCATATAATGAATTTCAGTTAAGGAATTCTATATGGACTCACCTGAGGACGTCTTGTGCTTTTTCATAAACACGTTCTGGCGAATGAAGGCTTTTAAAGGATACATTTTGCCGACATTAATGAGCCGCTGTAATGAGTGCGTGTAATTGAATTTGAGCGGTGGGTGTGAGTTTATGGTGATTTATATGGAAGAAAGTAGATATGACAAGTGAGACAACGTCGGCGAGAAAGGGACAGGAATAACGTTGACACTTGGCATCTCACAAAGGTTCGTTTCTATAATTTTTAATTTCTCTATATCATATGTCTTGCGTCAACATAAGAGCATTTCCACCAGATGCGAACACACGCATGCCTTCACTATGCGGATCCGCTTTCACATTGAAAAAATAGAGAACCGATGACGATGCAGTAATAATTATAATGACTCTCATGTCTATCGCCCAGCAATGCCACAAAGTTTTATGGCCACTCGTGTGTGTTTGTAATCGGAGGCAGAGTGCCGGGCAGCTGCTACTCACTTCATTGTTTATCGATGAAGCCGGACGGGAGGGGCTGGAAGTGGATGATGCATTTATTTAGCCCTCGCATGGTTTTGCGGACAAGGGCTCTATCTACACAGCCTACCTCTACTACATTAAATAAGCTATTGCACAATGCATTATCTTCCTGCTCGTGTTTTCCCCTGCCTACGCCTCTGTATGAAGGGTAGTTGCGTCGGCTGCGGAATTCAAAGAGCAAAAAAAAACACGAGGGTGACAATTGTTCTAGCCCTTCCCTTTGCTTATCCTATGTATGCTTTCTAACTAAAAGCATTACGGACTGACGACTATAGGGAAAAAGTTGCCTGTTCTTCCATGATATTAAAATTCTCCTGTTTCTGACTGAATTCATTGCGAGGATGAGACAGATTGTGAGTGTCTGTGAAAGAGAGAGAGAGCGAGAGACTGTGTGCATGTGACAGCATCTGATCAAACTGAGAATTAATTTTAGATGATAAAAAGGATCAGACTTTTCGTGGGATGATGTCTGCATGCGGAAACTGACTCAAAAGTGAGTTTCCATTCAATGATCCCCTTCATATCCTCTAGAGCTTTGGATGTCTGGAATTATGTACAAATAGACTGTTCACGCCGCATAATTATGAGAATCGTGTGAGATTTGGCTGTGCCGGGCCTACTTTAATGTGACCTCCGTGCTGTGGTTACAGTCTGAGGAAATAATGAGTCTGACCATTCCGTCGGTCACGTTCGCTTTGCACAAAGGAATGTAAACTATTCGTGGAGTGCTCTTTCAGCAATGGGGCTCATCTTCAGTAAATAGACATTGTAAATGACAGAGGGTCTCACTTGGATGTTGAGTTTGATGAAGACCCGGCTGTAATTAAAAGTAGAGCTACGCTTCTATAGAGTATTTTGACTTGCAGGCTTGTTTGTTTACATTGGATTTTTATCCAGTCGCCTTTTCGCCTGCTCATTTTTTTCCAAGTTCACGTCGTTCCCCTCGTCCCTCACCCCTCCCTCTTCCTCCCCGCTTAATCAATCCGAAACTAAATGTGACTGGTAACAAAGGTCTCAAATTTCGTATGCAGTCGTTATTGAACTATGCAAATGCACCTGTGCTCCTCTCGGAGCCGAGAAAGATGAGCAGGGACCCTGCCTTGTGTCATTAATCATGAATGAGAATACAACAAGTCTACGAAGGAGCTGGTTGCGTATGCAAAGGAGGTATGTGTGTCTGTTTTAAGGCGGACAGTAATCGAAGCGACCGTCGGACCAAACCCTTTAGGATCGGATGAATGAAAGAAGAAGCACACAGCTGGTAAGGCACGACTAATCTGCGTATATTTAGCCCCGCGTTACACCCTCTATTTAGCTCTCCAACCTTCCCTTTCCCGTCCTGCACCTCCACACACATGAATCCCATTTCAATTTACTTGTCTCAAGTGCAAACATTATCCGCCCTCGCTCGTGCATTCAGTCAGGAGATTTTTAATGAATGAACGAGCGCAAATCGTCGGCCACAAGTTGCGGCCATATTATTCTATGCTAACAGTCAG
This sequence comes from Deuterosminthurus bicinctus, assembly GCA_034698825.1. NCBI lineage: Eukaryota > Metazoa > Arthropoda > Collembola > Symphypleona > Bourletiellidae > Deuterosminthurus > Deuterosminthurus bicinctus. Next base: position 5,306 of record JAQIWI010000254.1, on the reverse strand, counting down.
TCGGTACTTTGCTAACGGTACGGTCGTGTTGAATGTGTCAGATGAAATGGAGGCATTGCGAGCTCAACCTGCCAACTTGAGCGAGGAAATTCTCTCATTATATGTAGATTTCTCTGTCAAATCTCTTTTTTTCTTGCAATTTCAACGAATATCCCGGTCTCATCACTGATAGCTCCCATCTCATCCATTCGTTCCCACGATGGAGCAGCTTACTTAAAACTATCTCAGATTGCATGCAAATTAAAGTGGAGTTTAAAAACATTTGTAAACAAACGTGGTAATAATAATAATAGCCATCTTCGATTCCTTTTAATGGTTGGTTCATGGCGAACTCATCGAACGGCAAGTGCCATTAGTTGAAATCATCGTCATCATCATCATCGGCCGTCCACTTTAATGCTCTACGTCCTTCTGGTTCAATTCCATGCCCCACAAAATCTCTCTCGAAATTCCCTCGAGTATCTTTGCAGGAGTATAGATAATCCAGTTGGTTAAAAAACTGTAGCGTTATTGAGGCAGTCAATGGTGAGTTTATTGGTGGGTAGGAGCGTTGAGAAGGATTCTTTATTGTTGTTTCGTTCAGGAGGGTGAGTTTAAAAGAGTCCTGGCAGTCATGTAGGAGTTTTCTGTGTAAAGTTTTGGTTTTATATTTGCTCAAATTTAGCCATGACGAGAAGGGGAAGAAGGGTCTGTCCAATAATCGAAAATGATAAAGCAAACTTTTTTCTCCTTCAATAGACACTCAAGCATTTTTCAGGCGGTAAGTGCGAGTTTGTGTTTGAGTGAATACACAGGACATTACAATAGAAATGTGTAGTTGCAGTGCCACTCCCGCGGTGGTTTCCCAAGTCGATTCCATCGTCGTGATGATGGTGATCGAAGGAGGGGAATTGTGGAGTATGTGCTGACTTTGAGAAATTATTTTTGCTCATCTCTTAAGATGTTCTTTCCTATTCTTCCCGGCTGGCCAGAGGGGCCACGCAGAGGGGAGATGCCTGAATGATGGGCTACAGCTGGTGCTCCTGTAGGCCGAAATCACTCGTGTAGGCTCTCATAAAAGTCCCGACTTCTTGTGTGGCCATAGTGAAACTGTAGTGGTGGCAGAATTTGAGGAGCCCTCCTGATGACAAGCCTTAGCCAACCTCTCCCCTGTGCAGTAATTAAAGAATAATCGTCCTTTAAAATTAGTCGTAATTCGGATGCGAAAGCACTCATTAAATGTCAGAGAAATGTGCTCAGTGAGTAAATGAACGGTAGCCGGGTCGGCTGCAGGCAGATGTTGCAACACACGCAAGTCCGGTTCCTTGCAGCAGCAAGAACAACTATAAGAAATTCACAGTGACATCAGAGACATAATAAGCAATGTTGCAGTAACGAGAGATGCTCGGTTTCCTCGCTGAACTTGAACTTTATATTGCGACGGGGGTAGTTAAGTTGAAAATTATGACTTCAAAGTTATGACTAGAGATTCCTCTGCTCAAGAGATTCGAGTGAAATTTCAGCAGAGCAATAATAATTGTGTAGCTTCTGCAGCTGAGTTGAAAGAAACAAGAGACATTGCATCAAGGTTGCCCTGAGCGGATTCGATTAGCCTCTGCGGAATTTTCAGGTTGATAAAACTTTTTTATTCTGTGATTTATGTTGACCGGTCCTGGGAAAGGTTGGGAAGGAAACCAAGTGGGAAGCGTCAAAGGCGGATTAGAGTTTGATTTGGGCCAACATTTCCTTTGGAGTTGCACACGCAAATAAATGCAAAGAATGTGCGATGGGGAACACTTTAAAATTGGTTGTGGCTGTCAAGGGAGATTTGAAAGATCTTGTGTGAACGCCCTCAGGATGACTCTCACGTTAATTATAATATGAGCAAGCAAGTTACTATACTCCTTTCCGTACGCAGGATCTTGTTGAGAGTTTTGCGGATTCATAATGTACACAGGCAAAGGTAATTGTGAAGCAAACTCTTTGTTTCCATACAGTATTTTCCTATTCTGAAACTCAGCGGCTGGTCTCGTCGTTGATAATGTGCCCCGGAGGACGCATTTAAATGGATCCACGTAGGATTCATAGTGGATTTTATTGCATCTAGTCTCATCCCATATTCAACAACTTTGTTTTCCTCACGCTTCTTCCACCTTGTCCTCCACTTCTTTTGTCTCACAATGAACCAGCTTCGAGCCCATTACCTTAATCATAATCATCAGTATAGTCATCCCAATTGTGAGCAAGCTGCACCAGAAAGTTCCTTTATAAATCTTTCCCGTCGCTACTACTCTCCTTGCGCAGCTTAAATGTCAGGAGAAAAGACTTGCAGGAACGTAACTTGTTAGGATGCCATGGTGATCTATTATGCAAATAGATGAGTTGTTCCTCTAGAAACCGTAAATCTGGAGGATCTAATTGCAATATTCACTCTTTTGTTAGCTTCCTTCCGCTCCCCACGTGTGGATTCTCTGCAGGAAATGTCATTGAGTTGTGAGAAACTTGCATTGTCATTAATTTTCTCTGAGAAACGCATCGGAGGAAACTTCCAGCTTGCTGGTTTATAAATGTATCTACAGGAATATTTCACCTTTGCGTTGTCAAATGCGTAGGGAACATCTGTCTGTAACTTAAGCACAGCCATATATAAAGCGTTCACGGAACAGCGAACTGAAGACAGAAGGAAGGTCCCGGGAACGCATGTTCTTCGGGTTGTGGTGGAGGCTTTAGGTTTACGTTCCCAACACCGGGCATTCCAGTTCGCTCGTGGACCCGGTTCACGTCGCTTCGAAGGAAACACATCACCTATCTCTTTCGAACTGAAATCCAGCCATCGTATCTTAGCGTCAGTTTTATCAGTCCGACACATAATTAGCTCGTAAAATTGCAGGGAATTACACAGCGAGACAGTTGCCTTATCTCTGACAAGGTCTTGGTAGACATTGAGTGCATCAACAGCTGCCGTTTACTCATCGCCGTTGGAGAAGTTAAACAATTCATCATCAAGTTGAACTGTCCATAGAAAGCATAGACTGATTTCAGTGTCTTGTTGACGCTCAAAGCAGTGAGCGAAATCCTTCTGTCACATTATTGCTGCCGTGAAGTGAAACAAAGGACTGAGGGAATCTAATGTGAAACTCATTAGAGGAACATCTCAATTTCTCATCCACTCAATAGACAGACCATTAGAGTTGCCGAATTTGGCAAGTGAGCTTGCGGATTGAATGCTGTTCAGACTGAATTGGGAGGAGATGAAAGTGTTTACATTTAAAGTGATTAAAGGGAGTGAAAAAATGCGGAGGGATAATAAGGTTGGATTAGACTGAAACGGTTTATTCACCTTATTGGCATTGTGGATTTCCTTTGGGCTGGAGGCATAGCTAATTTGATGGTGAATATTAACAAGTACTGACGAAACACTTTGTACGGACACAAGAGGAGCTTCGGGGCAGGTTGAGTGAAATGATTGTTAGCAAGTTGAGCCCCCTTTGAAGGATATTCTCGTGTAGCTTGTATGGTAATATTTTGACACAGACGCTCAATAAATCTCGTCTTTTGTGGCCGCTTTGATGACGATATGATGAAAAGGACGTGAGTGGAAGTCCATAAGAATGAAATGCGGGCCTCTCGAAGTCACACACGAGCAAATTTTCCAATAACTGATTCTTAAAAAACCAGCTCGGGTTTTGCTTGGACTGGCAGTTTTTTTTATTATTATAATTCCAACCAAGTGCCTCCATACATCCGACTCAGTCGACCGGGAGAGCGTTAGAATCATCAGAAGACATTGAAACGAGGGTGGAATTCAGGAATAGAACGAGAGAGTGTTATTTAGTGATAAAAAATGTTCTGCATGAAGATTTTTTCCGGTAGTCCGAAGAGCTACAGAAACGCTTCCAATGGCGGAGGAGGAGACAAGTTGAAACCCACGAGAGCAGAGAGTTGGGAGGAAACGTGGGGTAAAGGAAATGCTTTAATTTATGTAGCTTCCATATTTAGTGGTCGTCGAGATAAGTCAACCACTTGCCTTACAAGGGAGGAAAAAAGGGGAGTCTTTTACATCCTTCGGAGTCACCATCATCATCATGTCACAATAGCCCCCTCCAATTCTACTATAACTGTAAAAACTTGAGTGAAAAACTAGTTAGTTGTTCATATTGCAGCATGTTTGTGCGGATTGAGAATTGCCTGGACAATTGTACCTCTTCATTGGACATGATTATCATCATGTCCAGTCGTTCCACTCCTTAAATTTCTCGCATCATTCCGAGTCATATCATGTTGAAATGTAACTTTTTTCCTCACATGTGGCATGAGGAAAGCAATTTAGATTTTCTTATTTATAACCTTTCAGTTTGTCGTCCCCGCTAGGGAGTCTTTTTGCCCAGTCTAGTCTCCATTGAGTCAGTGATAATCAAAAGGGAAAGAATGAGAAGCTTCCATTATTCCCTTCATTATCCTTCCTAGACTCTGGAGAGCTTTTTGATATGGAGGAGCAGGGCATCACTGAATGAGCCAACGTACCGTCATAATTGTTGTGGACATTATTATTATTATTATTGCACCCCACAAAGTTAGGCCTTTGAAACTTTTTCAGGGCGTATGTACCTCATAGTGATGCATGTCTGGAGTTCCTGTCTGTACACAGGGATACTTTACACTTCAGTAGACTCCCTGCGTCGGAGTTGCACCCTCAAACTTCCACTGCAGTGTGCAGTTCAAATTAACCAGAGCAATTTAAACGTCACCTTTGGGCACAAGCTGTACCCCTCGAACCCTACAGCCTGTCAGTCTGGACCAAATCGACTAATGCTTATGATTTCATGCTAATGTTATAGTTTCCCCATTGAATTGAATATCGGAAGCCGTATGGTATGTGCCTGAGCACGAGGACGCATTGCTGAGGCAACCCCATAAAACACGCTGTGACTTAACTGGCTGACTCATTCCCAGTTGCCTCCCGTCCCTATTCACACACTACCCGATCTAATAAAGTAAATTTTGATTCGCATTTGTTATGTTCCTCTTGCTTGTGTCTCTGCGTGCAATGAAAATTTGGTCTGTGTCCGACAGATTTTTTGTCATCAGAATGTGAAACATTATTGTGGGGCAGTGGTGTATGTCGAGTGTAAAATTATATTGGAGCGACTTCCGACGGTAAATATTCATTAAATCTGACTGAGCGATTGTAATGGTTGGGCTGGCTGTTGAGTTAAATATGTTTGTGTGTGGGTGAGCATGTAATTCCGGTATCTACTCTATTAGAAGGCAGCAGTGAAGTTTGGTTTAAAAATAGAATGGACTTTGGACTTTGGACGGGTGTCCTA
>JAQIWI010000253.1:0-45413 GCA_034698825.1 Deuterosminthurus bicinctus | reverse complement strand
AACCATGCCAACTGGCATGCCAATTAGCTTGAAAGGAACCTGCATTGGTTTCATTGTTCGACGACGCCGTGACATTCTATCCATTTGCGCATTCGCCTCTGTCTTTATGCTTCTTGTACGAGTAGTGTCCTTAATCGAAGAAAACTCAGAATTTCGAGCCGAACTTACAGCCGGATTGATCTCACCATTTGGTATTCAACTGCCACTAGTCAGTGATCTAGTAGAACCTTTGTCAAGTGATGAAACGATGGAAGATGACGACGACGACGGCGATGATGAAAACCGAAGGAAACTTTTAGTTACTGTTGGTCACTGTGTACCACCGAGCTTGGAACATTTAATTACAAATTATACTGCCAAATTATGTAGCGCAACTAGATGGAGCGGGAATTGGACCGAGGAAATGAAGGAGCTATCGTGCCAGTACCCATCGTTAAATCCATTCGATAGAGTTGTTGTTAAACATTTTAGACAGAAGAAGTCATGTACACCTCCTAAGTATCCTGTCAGGCTCTTTGATACGGATGGAAGGTACTTGGTTGCATTGGCGAACCCTCGTGCACTGGGTTATTCACACTGCTACTATATTACAATCCAAAGGAAGCGGGGATCGGACAGTTATCCATTGTAAATGCAATAACTCCAGTCATCATCAGCCCTCAACATTGTTTAATGTTAAATTCACATTTGTCGTTTCCAGAACGTCAAGATTGACCCACCCGATCGAATCAGTCCGACAAGAAGTCCCGCCTGAGCATGAGTTCATCAAAATCGTCTGTCTTCCAATGAGGGGGAACACCTCAATACTGAAAGAAAATTATATCGAGTACCTCGGGTTCGTTCATCTAAAACCCAAAGTGGAGAACGTGCTCGATCAAATCCCTCTTGCGCCTAATTCTGTCAACATCGCCATTCTCGGGATGGATTCCACGTCCCGCTTGAACTTCATCCGCACAATGCCCAAAAGTTACGAATACATCAACGAAGATCTGCAAGGCTTTGGACTATTTGGATACAACAAAGTCGGGGAAGTGACATTTGCCAACATCATCCCGTTGTTAACTGGAATGACGCCAAGTCAGATTAAAGCAAGACCCAAAAATACTTGCCCGGTCTACCGTGGACCTTATGACAAGTGTCCTTTTATATGGAACGACTTTGTTTCTAATGGTTATCGAACTGCATTTGCCGAAGATGCAACCCATCTTGCATCATTTCAGTATTTGCGGCATGGGTTTGTAAATGCTCCGGTGCATTACTACCTCCGGCCGTTGCTTCGGCACTCAGATCTACATTTCGGTAGCAGTGGAGGTGACCCTAAAAAGTGCTACGCGGGTTCAAAATTGCAAACGCAATATTTGCTGGACTATATGAAGTCAATGGCAACTACCATGGGGGACAGTAGGCGCTATTTCGGACTTTATTTCACCAATTCATTGACACATAATGAGATTTCGCTAGCCAAACACTTGGATAAGCCGCTATTGGAGACCTTGCAATGGTTTAAACGGAGTGGACACTTGAACAATACTATTTTAATTTTACTCAGTGACCATGGGATGCGATATTTAGGCTTTCGACACACACTTCAAGGGCGCTTTGAAGACAGAATGCCCTTTGTGTTCTTCGTAATCCCCCCATGGTTCCAACGACAGTATCCCAAGGCAGTGCAAAACCTTCGGGAGAATAAATACAGACTCACCACGGCGTTTGATGTCTATCACACGCTCCAGGACATGCTTCATCTAAGTGGTATGACGGACGTAGAGATCGAAAAGCGGATAGAAATGACCACTACCACGTTTGTTCACAAGCCTAAACCAAGCAAGAAGGACATAAGATATGGAATGAGTTTGTTTCTTCCAGTGCCAAAGACAAGACTTTGCTACCAAGCAGGGATTCCCGACCTATTCTGTATTTGCCATAAATATGAGCAGTTGCAAACGAGCGATTATATTGTGAGAAGTGCAGCAAATTTCATTGTTAGAGAGCTCAATCGACGAATCGCAAGACTCAAACTCTGTGCCAATTGGTCACTTGTTCGTATTGTGAATGCTCACAAAGTGAGTAATCCAAGCCAGCACTTAAGATTTAATGAGGGATCAAGCCCTCCCAAACATTTAAAGGGTCATAGTGCGCAGGATTCCTTCAGTCAGCAAAATGGATCTGCAGTTACTGCCGTTGTCCTTGTGCTGTCCCCAGGGAATGCAAAATTTGAAGGAGTAGTCAGTACGCATGGGAATGGTAAGCCGAGAATCTGGGGTGACATTAGTCGTATCAATCTGTACGGCAATCAGAGTTACTGTGTACGCTCGTATATCGATAAGCCCTTTTGCTATTGTACAGGTTTTCGGGAATAAAAATCAGTTGTTGCCTGTTGACTTAAATTAGGATTTGAGTTATCTATTTGCTAAATTTTCAGCGGTGAGATAGCCCTGCTCTTTACTTGATTAGATAAGCTTGTACACTACCTAGGCGATTGAGGAATATCAGTAGCGTCAATTCAATTTCAGACAGGAGCAGACCTTCAATATCCAAAGCCAGGGTAGAAATCTAGCCCCCACAAACTTTTTCAACTCACCGGAACTCTCCAATCCACATCTGACTAATTAAAAGTCATCCAAGTGCCTCCCCTTGGGACTATTCCATATTGAACCTACAGACATTTCTACGTGCAGTTACTCTATCATGCATCGTGTACTAGTAGCAGTCCCTAAATATTTATCAGTGACCAAATAATATAGTGGAAAATAGACAGCTAATTCAACTGCCCCACATGCCGGTGACAATCGAGATGAAACGTCAAGTGATGGAGTCACGACAGCGATCAACCGCAGTAAAGTACAATGTTCTCATTCCTCAAAGACTGAAAAGATACAGAAGAATAGTTCCAGTTTTGTTTGCCTGTCTTCTAGTGACAATTTTATATGGCTATCTTAGCAATACAACAAGCGAAGTGACAACGATACATTTACAAATCGGTGAAAAAGATCCTAATAAATTTTACAATCCAGTTCAAGTAGTAAAAACGCCCGTTTCTGAGGCTGAGCTTAAATTAGATTTTAAGGAATCATCCATCACTGTATCTATAAATCAGGGGAAACCTCCGCAAGTGAAATTTAGGAAGCCAGAGGATGCAAATGTTGAAGATTCTCATGAACAAGCGGCACGAGAGCATGGGCAGCCTCTTCCAGATGACGTGGCAGTTCCGTTACAGTATTCCAGTGATCCAAAATATGAAGGGAGTCACGTGGAACTGGTCGTATTGTCAAAACCTTTAGATTCTCCGCCGGAAGGACCAACAGAGGCGCCTGCTGTCCCAGGACAACAAAATCAACACACACGAGAGGAAGCGCGCGGATCCAGGTTAATAAATGATCAATGGGTGACTGCAGAAGGTAAACGTTTCAAATCGATTTTGCATAATCAAACAAAATTTGGACTGTAGTTTTCTTTGTAAAGGTAAACCGACGGGGCTATCCAAGAGTCGTATTGCATGCAAGCTACCTCAGCTAGTTCCTCTGCACGCTTCAATCTCAGAGCTTGTGCGGCCTCCGCCTCCAGTAGAATGCAGTAGTAAGGAGCATCCAATGTTATTCGAAGTTGATTTAGAAAACATCCTCGTACGATTGGATGACCCAGAGCTTTACGGGTACCGTGATTGCTGCTATTCCCGTATCCAAAGGAAGCCTGACGATGACAATGACCTTCTGTGAGACTCCAAAACATTGGCCAAAAATAAAATAAATTATCAAGTTTGTAAAACTGACTACGAATTGATGGAACAAATTTTCTCTCTTTCAGACTCAGTGAAGACTGCACGCCAATAACTCACGATCACATGGACATCCCAGAAACTCACGAAACAATCATGGTCTCCTGCGTCATGGGCCAAACCAATAGCACATTGAAGGACGTCGACATATTCGCTCTGCCTCGCTTGAAACACGAAAAACAAGTCAAAGTGAAACGAGATCAGTTGAATGTTGTCATACTCGGGCTAGATTCCATGTCAAACATGAACTTCCAACGAACAATGCACTCTTCATATTCCTTCCTGACAGAATCCTTAGGTGCCTTCACCTTCGAAGGGTACACCAAAGTCGGAGAAAACACTTTCCCAAATTCAGTCGCCGCATTAGTGGGGAAAACAGTGGACGAGTTAAAATCATCATGCTGGAGAGGAGAGCAGCACTTTGATTCGTGTGATTTTATCTTTAAAAATTACTCTTCCAAAGGTTATTGGACAGTCTTTGGTGAAGATGCGCCATTGATGTCTGCCTTTAATTATTATAAACATGGGTTCCATGCCCCTCCGACAGATTATTATCTGCGTCCGTCGCTCCTCGCCCAAGACTACTTCACTGGACACGAAGACATTCTGAATGCTAATGTTTGCTACGGCCCACGCTTGGCTTTTAATGTCATGCTCAAGTATATGAAAGGGCTCGCAAATGCCATGGCAACCGGAAATAGTCGTTATTTTGAGTGGTTCTGGGCCACCACATTGTTCCATGATGACTCCAACATGGCATTCCTTGGCGATGAGATGTTGACCGAGACTTTACGATGGTTCCATGAAGAAGGTCATCTGAACAATACGATTTTTTTTGTCATGAGTGACCACGGAATGCGCTGGGGCTCAATACGAGAAACGCTACAAGGGAAAATTGAGGAGAGAATGCCGCTCCTTAATATTGTTCTACCAACGTGGTTTAAGTCAAAATATCCCCAAGCTGTGACAAATTTAAAGTCAAACAAGCATCGCTTAACAACACCATTCGATGTTCATCAGACTCTTGTTGACCTCCTGAGAATCGAACAACTAAATGACCAACAAATATCAGCGCGAGAGAAAATACTTGGAATGGAAATGAAAAATGGGTCCATGCCCCGTGGAATTAGCCTTTTCTTACCGATTCCATTATCAAGAAACTGCAAGAAGGCCCAGATTGACGACCATTGGTGCACCTGCAACTCTTTAAAGTCTGCTGATGTGAATTCCAAACAAGCTCAAGAAGCTGCAGCCACTATTCTGGGTCACATCAATAAACTTTTAGACCCTTTTCCAGAATGTTCCACTTTGGAACTTGATGATGTCACTCAAATGCATGAATTGGTTGGACAAGGCAACCTCGACTATGATTACTATGATTCTCTTCTCAAAGACAAAGATGGAGACCCGCTGCTTGATCAAGCTCAGGAAGGGAAAAAGTCAAAACCTCCGAAACAATATGAAGTTACTATTAGAACAACACCTGGACAGGGTGTATTTGAAGCGGCTGTTGCTCAGGATGAGAACAAAAGTTGGAGTGTGCTGGGTGCCATAAGTAGGACTAATTTGTACGGGAAACAAGGCCATTGCATTTCTCAGTCTGACTTAAAGGTCTTTTGCTATTGTGGATAAACCAGTCTGGCTTATATTCAACTGCTCAAAAGCTATCGGACTGCCCTAATTTATTCGGATGCATCCAAGCAAGTGGGACAAGTTTTGCCGAAAAACTCTGAACGAGCATGTGAAACGAGCTCATTAAGTTTTAAAATCCCCTATCTAGTTCCTCACATAGCGCTATTTTGCCTAAGGCGTTAAGAATGAAAAACATGTTCAACTATTTTCGTGCAATAAACAAAGTTCTTATGTGCAGACAATTAATATAGCAAGGGCGGATAAGAATCTACAGCAGAAAAACTTGGCGTCTTTAATAATTTATTGATTAATATGTATGTCTAAATAATGATAATCTGTGTGAATAAATATGTTTTTTCATCCAATGCAACAAAATCACGTCGATGGCAAACTGAAATTCAAATTGCCATGTGATAGGCTGATGATGGTCATGTATAAAAAACATTTGATTTGTCCTAATCAAATCCAAGTCACTTTCTCAAATGTCATTTCTTTGGCAACAATTCTCGGGTGCATATAATGCATATAATAGTTACCACCAGACGCGATTAAGTTGTAGAATGGCAAGTACTTTGTGCTAGATAAAAAAAAATGTCGGCATCATCAAATGTGTTGCCAATCTGAATGCTACGAGCTACTTTGACAGAAGATTATGCATTATTTTGTCCTGAGCTTGATAAATCCGACTTCGGGTGACCCAAGAGGACTTCTAGAATTATCTCAGTCGGTATTGACAATATCATGTGACAATGACAAGTCCAATCGATATTCAATGTGAAGAGTAATAATCATTCTCAATTCAAAACTTGACAGTCTTGGTTATATGCTTGGCGAGGATGAATGAGATATGAAGCTTGAAAAAAACTTGATACATTGAAAGGAAGAGTGGTTTGTCCGGCGTGGAAACGGAACGTTGGCCTTTGTTGAACTTGGCATTCAAATTTCCAATCAATTTCCACACAAATGAATCTCCATGCAGGTAGCAATCAAACTGTCTGCCTAATGATCACCCTGCCATTTCCAGCCCTTGGTTTGGTCTCTGCTAATGGAAACGTTTACGTCTTACTCCACTTGGCACATTCGCCACATGCGAGCTTCCGTCAAGTTCCTTTGATTTCTAGGGTTAGACGGATTTTTAATCTCTTCACAACAGGGTACAATGATCAGGCAAAAAGGTAATGAAGAACACTACCAATGAGAAGTGGATTCAAGTTAAAAAAAATATCTGTACTTAATTCCGAGTAATAATTGATGTGCTCCTATTGTAACAAACATGGAGATGGTTGGAGTGTGAGGATTTTAATACTTGAAGCATCTCGCCAGTAGTACAGATTGTACGGACCTATTAGCTTGTTTGGCATGGCTTAAGGTGTCCTGATAGAGAGGGCTTAAGCTCTTTTATAGAATCGTACAAGTTGAGATAGCATTTTAATATCTTTTTGGCAACTAGAGAAAATCATTAGTTTCGTTAGTACCACTCACACATTCATTGGTGTTAACAGTCATAAGTCGTGACAATGAACAATTTGAAGCAAGTTTGGCAACGTGAGGTACGCATTAGTTGTTTACGTGTGTTGTCCTATCGTTCGCGTGTTCATTCATTTCTCCTCATCATAATTTACTCAATGTGTGTTTGCATCGGTTGCCATTCCTTTGACATTTAAAATCCCTCCACTCATATATTATAATATAACTGATGAGGTGGACAGATAACTTTTCCAACACTTTGTTAATCAAATCTCAAAGAGATGCCTCAACGCCATTTAAGTAAATGGTAGGTTAACCGTACGTACGTACGTATCCCTTCACAATCATCATGTTCAACATACAATTAGAGTAAACCATTACCCATACTGCCTTTCATCAAAGGACTCGTGGCTGTGAAGTGGTATATTCTGAAGGGAAGATATACCACAGGAGTTTCCCCTTGACTTGTTGTTGTGGTAACCTGTTACGAGTATGTAAATGAAGGGGAAATGAAACTCTTGATAAGGTTTCTGCACTTTTTCGCATCTCGCTCTCGGCTTTCTGCATCAAGACGATGATTTGTGAACGGAAGCGACCACCTCCTCGCTTCCGCTGACACATGCAAACTTGTGAATCTTCGTGTGGTCATAAATGGCACGTTTTCTCGCAAGTAATAATGTCACAAATTCAATTTGAATGTTGCGAACGGCTCAAAAATTATGACTGTCATGACTGTGATGCTACCGCGCTGATGTCCCTCGTGTTGGATGAAGTGTTCAAAATTTACAGCAGCTTTCACACGACTGAAACATTACAAATGAAATGACACAAATAACTGCTGTAGTGCTGTACTTTTTGGCCATCAGATTATTACATAGGAAAATTATCACTCCCAAATTCAGTCATACAACGAGGACCAGAGAAATTGGAAAAAGCCGACGAATTAATTCTTTGCTTTAAGAGGATACACCGCCCAATTTAGTATAAAAAACATAGTCAGAAAATTTCACTGCAAAAACGGCTGCTAAAATGTGACAGGTTGCAAACTTGTGCATATTTAATTGCTGTGCAAAATTCACATTTTATTGTTGGGATGCGGTAATCAGAACAGGAAAGGGAATAACGTTTATTTTTATATGGCAAGTTGCATAGTTTTATTGATTCGTCGTTCTAACTGCCATCTTGGCTGCTTCCTCGTATAAATTCGTTGATTTCACCTGTCTTCTTGTTTGTAAGAATGAGGCCTGGTGTGCATGCAAAAGTAGTGATTATAAGACCTTAAAATGACTTCAAGTTTTGTTTCAATTTTGTCAAATGGTCGACGCATTTGTTGATGGGACTAACATGCATTTGATGAGTTAAATCTGGCTGCTATTGTCACTGGGTCTTCATTGAGGCCGTCAGATGGGTTTTGGTCAATATCGTTGAACGCGTTAAAAAAATGCAGAAAAAAGCCTGATTTGATGATGAGATAAAAAAAAACGGAAAGAAATCTGTCTGCTCATTGGCATTGTCTTGATCATGTGCGAGAAATCAACAAGAGATTTTTGAGGTTCATAGGCTTAATTTGCATCCTTGCCCCGTGCTTTCTTGATTATCATCAGTCAACTTGCAAACGCATGGATATCCCATGAAGTGCAATGTTAACGAATTGAAATGTTTGTTGGCAGCAAAAGCTTTGGGATGTTTGCTGATGGGAGCATCTCTGACATGTTAGCTGAAAAAAATGTTAGCTGATGATCTGTAGTACTGGTGGCTTACCCCTTGAAATGGGTCAAGGGAAATTCTGAAGAAGAAGTTAACTAACAACAGTATGAGCAGGACCTACCCAAGCAGGAGTATTTAGTGAACAAGTCAGTGCCTCCTTATGTTCATCATTACAAGCCTACGTGCAGACGCACCAGTAAGAAAGACAGTGAAAGTGAATCTGTAATGTTCCTGCAACTTTTTTTTTCAACCACTTCCGAGTCTATAAGAGTAAAAATTTTCCTCCTCAGTCTTGTCAGTCGTCGAGTAGTTGGACTCGACTTCTTTTAATTCAAGAGACTTGAAAAATTTCATAGTGAATCCTTACGCTGTGCTTTGTTTTTGTGCTTCTTTAATTTTCTTCCCCCGTTTTCTTAGTGTGACTTAAAAGATCAAAATGGTAATTTTTCCAGGGATATTTGCTTTCTCTTTGATATTAATTTGGAAATTACAATCCCATGCATTTTTTTACGTTGTATTTAATCTCAGTTTTGAGTTTCTAGTTGAATTCTCGCAAAAATAACCTGTGTACATTGCAATAGTGCGTGTAGATCTAATTCCGTTTCCCATTTATAGTTGAAACTCGCCATAGTGACAGCCTTAGCACTACTGGCTGTAGTGGCCAATGCGGAGCCTCCCAAGGAAATGATTGTGCATCATCATCATCACCATACAGTCAGTGGCCCACGACAACAACATCAACAACATCAACAACATCAACAACATCAACAACATCAACAACATCAACAACATCAACAACATCAACAGCAAGAACGCCCAATCAAGTTGCGTCAAGGTGGTCCATCCAAAATCTTCGGATGGCTCGGCTCTCGCTTCGCCAAAATCCCGCATTATCTTCCCCGTATGCCACATTTCCCTGCTCGGTCCCCACCGCCGCACAAACTCCCACAGTATCAAGCGACTCTCATCATCCCCGAGCCACCAAGTCATGGTCATCACGGGAAATCCCGTGCACCTGAGAAGGTTAAGATCACTCAAATCAAGCAAGTGGATCACGGATCCACTTACCAAGAAGTTGCTGCCATCCCTGAGATAACCGACAATACTTACAATCACGCCCAAGCATCCCCTCACTACACTGTCAACTCAGTGCCTCAAATTGAGGTTGTGCCATCAACCCTCCTGTACCAGAACCAACAAATCTTGTCTACGAATGGCCATGCCTTTCAAATTTCAACACCCGTCCCTCCAGCTCCTCTAGCTGCACCTCCACTAGTGAAATATGGTAATCCTCGTCCTGACGCCGGTCGGGTGAAGCAACAGGGAGCTGGAATCCCAATCGTTCCACAATCAAACGGTCCAGACTACTTTGATACGGCTTACAAGGGTGGTTCAAACTACAAGGAAAATGCCCTTCATGCTCAACATCAACAGCAGCAGCAACAAGCCCAACACATTGGGCTGGGAACCCCGGAGAATAATTACGGGGCCCAGTTTGAAATCCATGCTCAAGGAGCTCCTCAGCCCGTTTATGAGCCTGCGGTTGCCTTGGGAACGTTGTCTGGACCTTTGCCTGGACCCAAACCTTTCCTCCCTGTTCCTTCTGCTGGACCTGCCCAACAGACTTACCAAGCTCCTATTATGGCTTATCAAGCCATCGACGTTTCCTCTGCTTACCATGAACGTGCCCCGGCTACGTCGTACCAAGCGGCTGCACCAGCATACCAAGCCCCTGATGCTAGTGCCTACCAAGCTCCAGCTACTTCACACCAAGCTCCAGCTCAGACACAAGGTCAGCAGGGCAGTCAGATCGAAAAGTTTGCCAACCAAGCCTTAACGAGCCAAGGCCTCGAGTCCCTCATCTCCGCTTTGGCCGATGGTGGTCAAGGTGAAGTGAATAATTATGGTGCTTACAGCAATCTTTCCCCTCAAGTTGCCGCACCACCTGCAACTCAGCAACAAACTGCTGCTGAATCTATTCAACAAGGTCAAAGTGTGCCAGCACCTAATTACAAAGCTGCTGCATCTTCTTCTTCATCTTCCTCCACTGATATTCCCGGGGTCCAGATTTTGTCCCAAGGGTCCGATGGAGGTAACCCAGTGTTCGAAGTTATTGCCGATGCCAATGCACCAACATATGATGGTCATCCATTTGACATCAACAAGCTGATCTCACTCATCGAGCCAGGCGCCCAACTCGAGTCCGCAGAGCTTTCTAGTGCTGCATCTGAAGCGAAGCAGTCGTATTCTGTCCCTGTTCCCGTCTCCTCAGCTGCTCAATCATCAACTTCCGGTACACCTGACCTTGATTTAACCTCTAATAATTCCTCTGATTCTTCAACAAACAAAACCATTAACAGCTCCTCAACTTCTATGACAAGCGAAACCACTAACAATTCCTCAATTTCTTCAACAAGCTCTCTTATTTCAGACAAGAGTAAGTCCTCAGGGACGGCTATTGGTAGGAAGAAAAAGTTGATTACACCAAAGACATTGACTGGAGGGGAAGGAAAAGGTAATGAGACCAAGTCCTCATTAAAAGATATTATGGACTTTTTTCAGCAGACCGGGGGTAAAGGCTATGTCGTGGTGGAAAAGAAACGACATCAACCGGACAACTTGACGCTTGACTTTGACCAAACCAGTGACGATGACCTTACTAATGGACCTACTCGTGTTAACATCACATCTGATATGATTTTCTCCCAGCTTCAGTTCCTTCAACATTCCAACAGCAACACGAGCACCACTACAACAACAAGCACAACTCACAGTCCCATCATCAATTATGATGACTATTCCGACCCTCAAGACGAATTGCACACTGCTCCTCTCCTCCCTCCCCCTGAATATCCCAACACAGACGCATACATAGATGAGGATTACTTTGATACTCCGAGTAATATCAATGATAACCTCAATGACAACATTGCTGTTGACACCAGCAGTGTGAAAAATAGCACGAGCGTTCAGGAAAACTCAATCATACTTGATACTAACAAGGACCAAAAGACTGAAAAGAATGTCAAATCCAGTACCACAGAAAGTCCTCTTCCCTCTCCTGCCCCCACAATGACCACACTCTTTGAGCCTGTGACCTCAGGGAAACCCGCAATATTTTTTACCACCAACCCACCCAGCTTGACTGAGGGGGAGACCTTGAACCCGCATCATAACTATTATACCATTTCTGATCCAAATTCCAACAATTCTACCAGCTATCCTTTAGTAGGTCAATCCGACAATGATGCTCCGACAATCAACCATTTCTTGGATGCTGTTGATGAGTCTGTTTTGGACGAACCAGAAACAGGGTCTGACCTTGAAGTTGAGGAAGGAGATTTGAGTGTGGCAGAGAGTCAGCAGGTCAGTTCTATTGCCATTACTGTCACACCTCCACCAAGGGCACATGTCGAAAGGAGTGGGCGAGGAGGCAAAGGGACTACTACCCCTATTCCTAGTGGAACTACAAGCACCACAACATTGTCTCCAAGTACAACCGAGATTGATACTTTGCAACTTTTGGCTACTGCAACCAAGAAGCCTACTACGGCTGCTAAGACCCGCCCTGCTCCTGTCTACCAGAGAAAGAAAAGCAGCAATTAGTTGAGTTGTGCCTCCTTAAGTGGACCCGAAATTTTCCAGGAGCACATATTGGATGTGAATGTGACACAAGAATTCATTTGTAAGGTCTTAAGTTATAGACCAATCATAGGCTAGGACTAGTTCATTTGACTGGGAAAGATGTACGTAATAATTGTTATGCCCGCAATTCTCTTGTTTTTCGTCTTCGTTATGCTGGAGATTCAGGGTAGCTCTTCAGTATTTTTACATGTAATTATTATTAACTTTAATAGGTATAGAGAACTGAGCTATTTATCCTGTTGTACAATTTTGTACACTGCCACATATACGCACCAGTACGAAAATATATTGCAATGTACAGAAAATATCGTAGCATTGTAACATAGAAAGTATGATCATAGCCGTGTAAAACAAGCAATATATGTTGCCAAATTATTATCCTTCGTTATTTAAAAAGGAAAGAAATAAAATTAATTTTTTACATGCAAATCACATGCTTCTGTAGCCAGTTGTAAGGAAAGTAATATGAGGAAAGTGTAATTGATTTCACTTAAGTTCTTCGATCCTCATGCGGTTGTAATTAAGGGAAATGGCATAAGGCCAATGAGGAGACCGCTTGCTGCGTCCTGCGTGTGCAGTTCTTCTTGTTCTGAACCTTTGCAAATAAAGGTGAAAATATCAACCGCGCCCACACACACACACATACACATACGAAGAGGTTTTTTGATGACAAAAAAAACATGAAATCATCTTGTTTAAATGAAATCGAAAGTTGGGGGGTAAGTTGTAAGGAAAAGGCGAATAGAAAAAAAAACCAGTTGTTGTTGTTTTCGAGTTCTTGGTCCCACTCTCTCAATGATTGCAAGCCGCATATGAACGGAAATAGCTGCAGCGTATTGCTCCCATGTGTGGAGAGTTGATTTACCACACTGTACTTTCATTATTCCAAAATGGTCATTGGATGAAGATGCTCAAGTGGTTCCTCCAGTTGTTGTTGTTTTCATTTGGGAAATCATTTCCTCGAGCTGTCAACGTAGAGTGAAGATTTCACTTTAAAATCGTGAGCATCAAACGCCTTATTGTCTTTTCTTCTGCGTAATTCAAGGAGGTCAGTGTGCAGGCTTTGACTTTGCTCAGAGGCGAGTTTAATGATAATCACTGCATACGTACTTTTGTACCCTTTTTTTCTTGCCTGGCCGGTGTGCATACTTAAGGGTTGCTACAGTAATGGGTGTCAAAGCAATCAAGTTCTCACGTTCATAGTTTTTCTTTTCTTTAATGACACAGCCAAAACGAGCACATGATACTGATGACTTGAGGCACTGATTAAGGCTCTTTTGCAGCCTTAATCAGGCTGTTCGGACGCCTTAAGGGAAACAAATCGAAATAATAATGCTGGACTCGTCATAAAGCAAAGAGTGCTCAATTGGCAGCTGGATCAGGCGGGAATTCAGAATCCAGTCGACTGCTGAGCTGCGACTGCGAGTATTACATTACGCAACATTTTGTTAATGCCGCTTGTGGGCAATCGAAACTTTGTAGAAAGGGTGTAGTTTTTTGCATTTAATTGGTGTATTAATGCAAATTAGCTCCCTCCCAGATAATGTGGAAATAAAAATTTGGTGACTTGAATTTTGTCATTTAATTGACGAATGTTTGGAGAGACATCCTAGAGGCAGCTGCCTAGTCAGTAGAGATGTAAGAGCACAATGGGATTTTTATTTCCAAATATTACAAAGTTTTCCTAATGTTTGTTTATTTTGCAGGAACTTGTTGCAGCGGTGTCTGACGAGGCTCATATTGAGTCTGCCGTTGATATCGTCGGTTTATTCCCTCATTTGCATTATCGGATCTAGCCAAGGGTTTATAAGCAAATGCATCCAAGGCTATTGGTTCTTTTGGGGATTTCTTCTTGCAGAAACTGCCGTGGAGTTCCCTCAAGTATTCATCCCCAGCTACATTCAAGATCCTGATAAATCAAATGATGAGCAAGGACTACGATTTCTGAGACATTTAAGTAATAGCTTGGGGTTTTGGATGACAAATGCTTATCATCTGTTTGTCTTTGCATTTGCCGCAACATGGCCATTGTATTTTACCAACCTGCCCGTAGTAATTCTGTCAACGAGTTTGAGTCGTCTATTGCCGACCCAAGGGACGAAACTGGATGGGATTGTGAATCGAATGAATCAGCTATTTACTTGTGCGTTCATGCTCTACGTTTGTGGGAGCCTGGGTAATGTATTCGGGGGGATAGGTGCTATATTAATGTTGAGCTGTTTTTTGACAGCTAAGAAACCAAACGTTGAAATGAACCCAGATGAGGTCTATTGGTTCCTAGTGGCAGTCTACTGCTCAGTATTTGTTCATTCCATTGCACTGTACCGGTTGATGGAGAGTATTGATAGTCAGAATCAACTCCTAGTTTCTCCAGGAGGATTCAATAATGCAACAATTACTTAACGTATTTTTTTCCAGTATTACTACCAATGATATGTGACCTGGCTTTGTAGCATGAGGGATGAAGAGGTAGTAGGATAACATTGTAAAAGCTTTATCGATATCCACCTCAGGATTCTGTTGGCCTTGTCGGGTTCAATGGAAGTTTTTTGCTGTGTGAGATGTATGCGTTGAGGAGATGAGTATTTTCTGGTGATGAATATTTAATGTGACGGTGCTGGGAAAAATTTATAACTTTAGTCAGACATTATTTAAATGACACTTTTCGTTCTTATTGTGATCCAAGTTCCATGTATTTTCGGGTTGCGAACTGGATAATTTTGTCACTTGGTTCGTTTATTAGTGGTTCCGATTTTCAAATCTTCTGTCCGACTTATTAAGTTCAGAAATTGTGATGAGATACATTGTGATAGAACGGATAGCAATTACTCCAATTCCTTTAACTTGAATGCAATGCAAGCTTGATATTAATGCAATAAAAACTGCACAACTTAATGCTATGAAAAAATTGAGTGTTGTTTGCTTTGTTCGATGGAACTGCTCGTCTGTTTGATCAAGATGGCGAAATCTTTTTCGGCTCTCCCGTTTGTTGGCGCTGCATGCTGAAGATCCCACAGCAGAAGTTGTTACAAATTCCTCACCGTACTCCTTAGGATTTTCTTGATGCGCTCAACCTGTAGAAATCCAACCTGTATTTGAAAAAAGAAACCTGGACCTTATTTTGTCTCGGAAGAGCCGATTAATTCACCTCCGAAGTGTTTTAAGTCATCCGCACGTTTTGAAGTGATAGGATGAACAAGTTATGCAAGAAGAATAAATCTTGATGACATTTCAACCCTGAAGGTCAGATTACTCCTTAAAGATAGAATACAATAGCTTGGCGGATTGACACTTCAAGGAGCGTCCACAACTGCAATGATGTAAGCGTGTGCAGATGCCCGTGACGCCAAAGATAAATAAATAGTGCGGCCACTCCTGTCATCAGCGTCACTAACAAATAAACGTTGCATTCAATACGAAGTCGGACAAGATTAAAACTCAACGATGGCTCAAATTTTCGTAAGTTACACGTTACAATAAGATTTAAGTACTTAACATTAATTTTTGTCGGTTTAAATTTCAGATATTTTCCACCATCATCATGCTCCATGTACTCGTATCCGCCGAGTCAATAGTTTATGCGAAAAATGTGGAAAAATTGAGCAACCCGAAATCAGACTTGGAGACGGCAAGCAGTTTTTTCCACAGATTCGGCTTTCCGAGTTACTATGGACACTACGGCGGACTTAATCTTCACTATCCAAGATACTATAGCGGTGGTTACTATGGGCTGGGCTACAGATTTGGTTTCGGATTACCATATTACGGGAAATGATATGGATTGAACTAGATTTCATATAGAAAAAAACATTTTTATTTTTATCAAAACAAACCAACGTCTTCAACATTCTATGAATAAATAAGAAACAAAAACTGGGATAAATGCAACGTTATTTCAATATGTAGGAATCCACGGGTGAAGATCAGGGCGTCTCGTTAACCCAAAAAAATAAGTTAGAAAATATCCAAAGCATAAAATGACCCTATTGAGCTTCTTTGAGAATGACGAAGAAGATTAGAATGGTTGAATTTGATGAGGAAAGTTTGAAAGGAAGATATATTATAGGAAGAGGCATCAAGTGTGTCTGTGTGTCTGTGTGTGGTGTGGATCTCTAGTACTACGTGTCTAACATGTTGGCAAGGAGTTGTCAGCTATATTATAGAGGCATATGATCATTAGCCAGGTCTACCTGATGTCACGTTCAATTTAGAAATAGCTTGCTTCGAGCTGAAAATAATTAATAGTAATCTCTTAAAATATTCCACAAACGTGATCAAGAGACAGCAAGGTACAGAATCTTCTCGTAAAATAACAATAATTATTATCACAGTTTCCTTCATAGTGCGCAAGACTGCCACAATTCAGTGACAAATTTGTGCATGAGCCTTAAAACAATGTATCAGTATTATTTTAGGAATTCACAAGTGTGGCAAAAATAGGAAAAGGTCAAAGGTTGGTGAGGAAGAGGAACAAATAGGGATCACCTGGGTGATATTCGCACGGTACTCGTTGTACCATGGACCACTCTGACTGTATGAGGTGGGAGGATTTCCTCCTTGGAGCTCTCTTTTGTTGTGAATTTCTCCGTAATTATCATGAAGGTAGAATTGTGAGGATCTTGGGGATTAAATAAGACGCCTGGTTGTGGGAGCTCATTGGAGTTACGGGCTTCGGCCGAAGAAGAAGAAGAGGAGGAAGAAGAATAGACAGGCCTACGTCTTCTTCCTCCAGTTTGTCTTGATCTTTCAAATGATCCTGATGAGCCCTGCTGGGCCTGGAGAAAAGCCTCGGCCGAGTCCGGGGGGAAAACTCTGACCGGCTCATCCTCATCTTCTCTTTCCCCTCCACCAATTTCCTTGGATGATGAGAAAAGGGCCTGACGACCTGCTGACGTGGAATAGTTCCCATCCGGCCCTCCTTCCAGAGTCTGAGCTGAAGGTCCCGGCATCCCTTTATTTGTTAGACAGACACAAGCGGACGGAAGGAAGACTGAGCGGACGACTGGACAGCGGTCGGGATTATCAGGGTCGAAAACAGCCAGTCTTTGAGCTGTGAACCTTTGAACGCACTTTGTATCCTTGGAAAGATCCCCTTTGGCTTGTCCTGGCCCTTTTTTCTCATTTGAATTTGCACATGAAAGCCCTTGGCATTTTGCGGCAGTGGGTGAGCAGAGACTGATATGAGCCTTTTGCTGGTATGCCTTGGTCTAAAGAAAATAGAGAGGAGAAAGTCTGGAATCATTATCCACCCAAGGGGATTAGGACCTTGATATGTGATGATGAACATGTAACATGCTACAGAATTAGACATTAGGGACACGATTTGTCATCTATTTTTCCACTTTTGTTTCATTGCCTGCCGCACTAATGCAATTCCCATTGCATCCCACTTTTAATGCTTAATCCGGCATCTAAAAATAAAGCACGCGCTTTTAATGGCCGCTTCATCGTTCACCCTAACGCGCTCCCTTGACCTCAATAGGCGACTGCGAGTTGAAATTGGAGCGTAAAAATGGACTCTGTGAAGCATGATGATTTACTTCCAGTCTTTTCCATCTCGTCCAGTTTCCCTTTATCGTCGGCTCTTAAAGCTCTTGAAGCAATTTACACTTAAGAATGGCCAACATCAGCTAGCTACATTTCCTCGTCTTTCCGACAAGCAAGAATTAGATTACTAAGGGAAATATTAGTTGTTTCTCCCCTCTCTTTCTCTTTCTATAGAGTCACAAGCATGCACATGCTTGATGGTTACCAAATCCCGCAATAAAAGCACCATTATGTCCTCCGTGATTCCCGGACACATTACATTTCCCGTTATGACGTCCTCGCACACGTGAGTTGTCATAATACAGTGGAGCTGGATAGCTAAGCAAACTCTATACGTATAGGCTCAAGTGAATTCGTAATTGTCAAGCTTCTTCTGACTATGATGACCTTGGCAATGACAAAACAATCACTACCGAAATTCTCCAGGTTTTCTTAGTTCTATCTTGAGTATTATTTGCGCAGGTGAGAGTTGGTTGGAATGTGTTAAATATAAAAGGACACTTTCTACGCGTCATTGACAAGGCTTTTGACCTAAAAATTCAATGCTATAGCATTCAATGCAAATGTGACAGAAGAACACGTGTCCGCTTGTGGATATAAAAAAAATTGTCATAATTGTGGCCACAGTGTGCATTGCAATGCTTGAAAATGTCGGAGGAAATGGGCGGATGTAAAAATATAAGCACACTCGCCTCTGGCTCCTTAGTATGCGAGGTTGACAGGACAGAATGAACGCTTATTTGCATACTGTCACCCTGCCAAATAATATCTCTCGTAAGTTGTCTCATAGCTTCGTTTCCTTCACATTTTCATGGCCATAAAGACACGCACATTGCATTGTAGAAAAGTTACTTTTCCTTCCCTTACTACGTTGGACTAGACTGAGTCAATTTTAAGTCATTTCATTTCCGAGGCCTGTCGCCCCGAATAGAGATCTTGAGGTCTTTGAAACAAATTGCCGGGAGCGAGCGATAGTCACTTTGCTAATTTAAAAATGTTGGTTCACTTGAATTTGGCCAATTCTCACAACATTTCTGTTTTGGAGAAATCTAGTAGTTGCAGACCTGAAGAGGCGTAAATTGAAACACATTTGACATGGCTAAACAGGGATGGGTGGAAATGACAAGACTGCACAACTCACTTGAAGAATGATGAGCCAGTCACCATTCTCATTCCTGGCCCAGCCCGGTACCGTTGTCAGCTCATCAGTGTCACAAACAGGCTTGCCCATGTAGGATTTCCAAGCCCAGCCCGATGGGCTTTTTCGTCTTCCTCCGGCACTGGATCTATTCTTCGGGTCTCCGCTGATGTCGTACTGGACATCCATCTTGGGAAACGGAGCTATCAAGTGTGACAAGAGGGCCGAGCAACGAGATGCGATCTTCTCTGCCGCTTCCCTGCGTACACAAACATATGAATTCCCTACGCATCAGAGTCGGTCACTTAATAATGCCAGTTTACATTCTCATTTTTCCATGTCAATCCTGATCGTGTGAGGCTTAGGGCTAAGGCTTGATAAAGTTCAAGTCATTTCTTCCGATGGGATAAATTTACATGGGACCATTTATGTGGGAAAGGATACATTGAAGGATACGTACAGAACAGAATACACATGACTCTATATATGAAGGGAAAAAGCATGGCCAAGAGGGACAAAGAAATTTGACTTGCGTTTCTCTGCTCTTTCTGGCTATAATATGCTAAATAATACAAAGGAATTGGAACATGAACTTACAGCGGGTACTGTCGAGTGACAGGACAGAATCCAAATCGGTTAAACTTCTCACATTTATCCGGCAGTTTCATGAGTCCTTTCAGACCCATCGGCTTGTTGTTATTGCCACCATTATGATGATGTGCCCGCCGGATGTGTTTATTATAAGTTGGATATTTCTTCCGGCCATCTGACTTGTTTTCAATTCGGATCCCAGGCGGTAGCCATTCTTCCACGAGTTCCGATGAAGCTGTTGTACTTGATATTGTTGCACCCAGCCCGACCTGCTTTTTCCCTTTCGTTGCCAATGATGATGGGGATGACGCGGATGGTGAGAAACGATGTCGGGACTTCCCGTTCCTCAACAGTTCCTCACTCGATTTCATTTTCCCACGATTTCCAATGTAAATCTGTTCCGTAGTGCCACCGCCGTCATCGAATTCATGCGAGGAGGACGATGACATACGACCTTCATCACTGTGAATTACTTCGTGAGATGACACCAAGCTTGACGAGGCACCATAGATCTTGCGGTCTTGCCGCAAAGGCTTCCCTTCGTTCTTTGATGCTTCCAAACTGAGCTCGACGTTCTCTTGACTTCCGCTACTTGACTTGCTATTCGTTGAGATGTTGCCCTCCACAGTCGTCTCAAGGCTTTGGTTATTATCATTAGTGCTCCCATCATAAGCAAGACTCCAGGGATTGAAGTACTGCGAGTGGGAGTTGGTGTAATGAGGACGCGTGGCAGTGGTGCCGTAATTAGGAGCGTACTGATTGAAGGTGATGGGACGGAAGCCGGATTCATATTTGGGTTGTGTTGGAGGCTGGGACAAGTCGCCGTTCCCATTCTGAACTCCCGCAATATCATTGTTGCTATTCATATGAGTCGCATAGTCTGTGATCACTGTTGTCTCCACAAAGGAATTGAGCTGAGGTGACGGACGGAAGCCTTTTAATTTCTTCTGTTTCCTTGATGACTCGTAAAAAGCCGGATTCTGTAGGCTATTTGCATTATGATAGCTATCATTGTAGTTATTATTGTTGGTGCTATAGGCAGCATGTACGGTACTTGTCAAAGGGTTCCACGCTGGATGCCTTCGTGGCCCACCCTCGTGCTGTTTGATCTGATGATGATGTCGGAATTTCTTTCGACTGTTCCCAACTGTACTCCCGCCATCAACAGGCAGATTGTAATGAGCATTTGAATGAGCACTGGTTGTGGGAGCATCCGGTATAGAAAAAGAACTCACTACGGAGGTGGGTGCGGTGACTAAAGTGGGGTGTCGAGGCGGCAATGGGGGTGATGGCTTGGCATGGTGAGCCCCCGTGTTATCTACAGGGGAGGGGATCACTCGGAATCCCTTGATTGAGTCGGCTTGAGATGGAAGTATATTAAAATTATCTGCAGGGATCACTTGGATACTTCCACCTGATGCTTTACCTTGATGCGGAATTCCTCTTGCTTGGTCAAGTGGGTGCAAAATTCCATTACTTTGGTCTATTGTGGTTGAAAACCTATGCCCTTTGCCATGTTCTGAAGAACTGAATATTCCCAATCCTTTGTCTTGTTCTGCCGAGGAAAAAATCCCTTTACCGTGGTCTAATGGTGACAATATTCCCAAACCTTTGCCATGTTCCGGTGGCGGCGGGATTCTAAGAGCTTTAGCATGTTCCACAGCACCAGCGAGACCATTTTGAAATTGAATTGGCAACGGCTGAGGGAAAATGGGTATTAACGAAGGGGGCATCGTTGGTATGGACGTCGGCATGGGCTGAGCTAGTGACTGTGTTAAAGCCTCCCCAATAGAGTTCGGCTTTTTGCTCTTTCCAGCTTCAAAGCTTCCATCAAATGTGGAAGATGATGGGTTGATGGGATGTGCTACTAAAATCCCTTGCTGGCTGTTTGCTGTAGAAATAAAGGGAGGTGGGATCGGGGTCATTTTGGACGAAGGGAATGTCGTAGGCCACGGCGGACGGGCCCGGAAAAGAACTGCAAGTGAATTGAGAAAAGGCTGACCGCCACTCGCTGCAGATGACAGGAGAACGAGCAGCTGGAGAAATGCAAGAGCACTCCGTCCTTTCATAATGTTGACAATGTATTTAATTTTCACCACAACTTCCTTCACTCTGCTCACTCGCAATAATACTAAAGTTGCTTCACCAGCTCAGCAGCCTCACCCCATCACATAATGCGCTGATAAACTAATTTTCCACAAGCTGAATTCCCACTCACAAAGTCTCTTCTTCGCACACAATTCAATTGATCACACTCACATTTAATGGACAGTGGAGTCAATTAGCTGCCAGATGCCCACGTACTTTTCGTACTAATGTCATTAGTGTACGGGAAACTGATTAAACTCGAGATACAATTCTGGTCGAATTATGGAATATCACAGGAGAGGACTCAAGCTATGTTTTCCCAATATATTCCAGTCAAGGATGACAACAGTTCAAGGCTCACTTTCACACTGAGCTCCTATGGCAACCAAGTCGAGACTGAGTATAGAGTGAGAAAAGGGAATGAAATTCAATTTTCATTTGATTGTTTACTCATCCTCTCCTACTGCCTTCGCATATTATAATTGAGGCTAAGACCTCCTTTTAGCTACCAGTTCCCCCTACCAAGTCCTCCCCAATGCATCACACCGGCTGATGGAATGTACTGAAGAGAAAAACCCTTCCGTTTCCGACAACTTTCCTCTTCTTCACACCGTTGTCGTCGTCCAACAAGTAATGGGGCAAACAAGGCAATAATAATATGAACAATGATAGGAGCTAAACACCTGTTTTAATACCTGGGAAATTCTCCCATGCTGTACTCAATGTCAATGGCGAGGGCACATTGTTACAATTTCGTTCGTAGATGCTCGTACACTGTCATTTAATTTCCATTCTGTGCCATTTCCGCTCACTCAATCAGCAGCCCGCCTTGCCCTCTTGCATATACACAGCCAGATTCTTATTGAGAGAACTCAAATCGCACTCCCCTCAGGTCATTTCTATTTCACGTCTCTTTTATTTTCTTTCTTGACGATGAAGCCGTGCAGTGTTGAGCCTCACAGACGAGCTCTCATCTCATAAAAGATTCCTTGAATGGAATAGGAACCTAACCTATACAGCCTTAATACATAGAGTCGGGGCATAATGAATCTCATCTCTGCCCTCATCAGAATCCTTAGCATCATGTTACTATTGAACACACGCTCCAAAAGATCCACTTACCAGCCGAGCCGTCCAAAACGGTGAGACAAGGTGGAAACTGGAATCATTTAGCTATAGTAATCCATGAGCTGAACCGTTCGCTGTAGACCAAGAAAGCAGCATATTATAACAACATGTGTACAGGAGACGTCTGGTGTTAGTCAAAGAGCTGATACTGGCTGAATTCTCACAGTTTTTATGCGCTAAGAACTGTGAGGAGATCTTCCATAAAGACTGGAAATTTCCGGTATCGTTCTTCTGCTGCTTGATTTTACCTGAGGCCACCATGTGAACTCGGCTACGGTGGCATCAGCGGTGAGAAATAAGCCGGGAAATCCTAGATAAGTGTCAAGAAAATCTGATAGCCCAGTTGAAATAAAAGCATGAGAGGAATGGTGGTCGCGAAATGGAAACTTATTTGAATCATTTGGTTTTTATTTCAAAATAAAAACTTGAAGTAGCACATTATAAATAGAATTGAGCCATTAAATTATTAGCATTATAAAAATACATAATGTGACCTGTGCTCACTTGTCGTTTTGTAAGCTCCATGAAAGGGCAAAGTGAAGCAAGAGTGTTGGAAAAATGTGATAATTGGCAACAAAAACAAGAATACCATCGTTATAAAAATAACCATAACAACAACAAAAAAACACTCTCCCCCTTTTGGCTAGATACGCTCACTTGAGGCCTTCGGCCTAATACCATTGAAGTAATGCTATAATACCTCACATTCATCTGCCCTGCTTCGTCTCAATTTGGCTTGTCAAGGTTTTGCGGAAGAATCAACCCGACGGACGAGACTCTGACTTAGGGAATTAACAAATAATTATTAATTATTACAACAATAATAAACACAACGCTACATGCTACAGATTTCCTTAAGTAACTGGCAGAAAAAAATTCCATCTATTTATGTGCAATGCTAATAATGGAATGATAATAATTTATAAATGATAATAAAAGACATTTAAATAGCCTGAAGAAATGTGGTAGAGAACTAATAGTACAAGCCCTGCAGTAATTTTGTCTTATGCTGATAGTGCAACCGGAGTTGCAACCACATCCCCTGTGCCTGCTGCTGGCAAAATGACTGAGCTATAAGAAGCTGGAATTCCATTCAAAGTTTTTTCATTAGTTCCAACAAAGCTGGGAACAATTTGAATTTGACTCTCACTCCTCACTGTCACAGGGGCAGGAACGGACGGAGCGATTGAGCCTGTCTCTGTCGATGATGCCTTCTCCGCCTCTTTGGCCTCGTTTTTCAGTGCGGAAATCTCCGTCAAGATGCTCTGCTCCAGTGCGTCACTGCGACGCAGAACAGTGAACTGTTGACCGGCAGAGGTCAAGTCTGAAACATATAGGGCAGCAGGGTTTTCTTCGCTGGACTTGGCTGTGATTTTATCAGTCGGGACAAGGACAGTAGGAGGGGCAGCAGATGCAGTTGTGTAAGCGGGCAAGTAAATGGTCCGACCGGCAGCGACAAATTGGCTCAATTGTCTGTTTGTATCGATCAACTTGCCGGCTGTATTTGAGATGTTATTAGAACTCGCTCACTTTTCAAATCTCACACATGATTCCCACTCTATATATTGATTAACGTTATTTTTAGATATATTATTTTTGTCTCTTACGTTCAGAGGAAGATCTAGAGATGCCGTAGGTAAGGTCAACCGATTGAGCTGCGGGATTTCCAGGAACGTCAGTACCAGCAACATGAGCGTGGTCCAATGAGGATGAATCAGCCAGATTGTGGGAAGACGCTGGGGGCCCCAGGGCAATAGGAGATACGGTATGAGTCGTAGTGATGGGACCGAAAACAGCGACAGGAGAGGGCTGAGAAATGGTTGACACAGAGGATGATGAATATCCATCAGATGACAAGGAAGAAGGGAGTGAGTAAGAAGAAGAATAACCACCGGATGGCTTCTCGTACACAGTCACGGGTGGGCGCACTCCCTAGATTTCATATTTATTTAGCATTAAATAAACTAATTTGGTTAGCCAATCCAATTGATTAGCCAATGAAGTGCCATCCAATGTGAGAGTTGCTAGACGTGTGATATATTTGCTAACAAACTGGGCTGCTTTACCTGATAGATGATAATTGGAGGCTTGGCCCAAGCTTTGGGTGCTACGACGTACTTAGGACTGGACTTGGCCTTGTGTGGAGGTGGTCCATATTTGAATTGTGAAGAGGAAGAGTGAATACTGTGCAGACTATGAAGACTCTTGAGGTTACTGTGGAAATTGCTAATACTGTTGGAGATGTGACTGTGGATGTGGCTCAGAGCACTCTTGCCATGTCCCTTGTGAGACTTGTGCCCGCCGTGGCTGCTCTTCAAGTTGGAGCTTTTCAATCCGTTTCCACTGCTCCAGCCTCCACCACTACTGCTGCTGTAAATGCTACTGCCACTTCCGCTGCTCTTCAATCCACTTCCACTGCTCCAGCCTCCACTACTGCTAAGGATGCTGCTGCTGCTTCCGCTGCTCTTGAAACCATAGTCACCGCCTGGTGGTCCGAATGAGATTTTTACTGTTTTGATTGTGTTGGCAGATTTATGATTTCCGAAACTGAAACCCTTTGGTGGGGGTCCGTAAGAAGCCTTTGGTGGAGGACCGTACTGAGCTTTGCTGGGTGGTGCAGACATGTAGATTGGTGGCTGTTGGAAGATGTGGATTGGCTGGATAATCATACACATAAAAAACTCATTAATTCAATTACAAATCTCACCGTTGCATTCTGTACAACATATAAGTGCCAAAATGCTTGAATATTTTGTATTATTGAAGTGCATCTTAAGATTAATGTCATTTAAGTAATCCACTTACGGGATGTCCAGTGTAGATAATATGGGGCAGCTGAGCTTTCTTAGGTGGAGGACCGTAAGAAACAGACTTCAAATTGGAGTATCCGCCCTTGAAAGATGGGATGCCGGCATCACCCTTCGAATACCCTCCAGAGCTCTTGTAAGAGGAGCCCTTTGGCAGGCCGTAAGAGCTGCTCAAGATAGAAGGCGAAGAACTGAAGCCGGAAATAGAAGCAGATGGAGCACCATACTGTGAAGATAAAATACTTGGAGCGCCGTATTGGGAAGACACAGAATTTGGAGAACCATATTGAGCCGATGGGGCAGATGCTGGGATGTTGTAGTCAGCTGATGGAGCAGTTTGTGCGCCATATTGTGGAGACAAAGAACTGGGAGCGCCGTATTGTGAAGACGCAGAACTGGGAGCGCCGTATTGTGAAGACGCAGAACTGGGTGCGCCATATTGTGAAGACACAGAACTGGGAGCGCCGTATTGTGAAGACACAGAACTGGGAGCGCCGTATTGTGAAGACACAGAACTGGGAGCGCCGTATTGTGAAGACAAAGAGCTGAGAGCGCCGCCATATTGGGCTGATGGGGCGGGTGCTGGCGCGCCATATTGCGCAGATGCTGGTGCGCCATAGTCAGCGGATGGAGCACTTGGGGCACCATATTGAGCCGACTGACCACTTGGAGCACCATATTGAGCCGATTGAGAAGAAGAAGGTGCGCCATAGTCAGCAGATGGTGCTGATGGAGCGCCATATTCCGCAGGAGCGGACAAGAGGCTTTCAGTGAGGGAGCCAGTTGAAATGTACGTTGGTTGGTTTCCTGTTAATACGATATAACAATTTACAGGGACATGCCGCTAACTTGATTAATGCTACGCATCATGCGTGGACGAAAGGTTACCAGATTCTACAGCTTCGAGATCAGCACCGATGTCTAAAGCCCGCCTGCTGGATACATCTACTGCTATAAAGTTCTAAGTTATTCTATGCACCAAAATACTACGAAAGCACCAGTTTAATGCAACAAACTACCTTGAGCATGAGCGTCACGTCGTGACACTTGTATTGAGTTAACGAAGCGCCTCTGAGGATGAGGAGCTGTGAGTGTTAGAGGCCCACTGGTCATTATCAGTGGTGGAAGAGCTACATAGGAGGTGACATTAGGGAAATAAACTACGAGGGAAGCGACGGCCATAAAACGAAACTAAATTACCTTCGAGAGGCTTGGACTCTGTGGGTACAGCAAGACCAGCAGAATTAGAATTTGCGAGGGATCCACCAGATATGAAGGAAGGATCTGAAAACAAAAATGACCATTTGAATGGATATTCCCTTGAGGCAGGACATGAATAATAATTTTTTACCTGAGGAAGGAGCGCCGTAAGAGTCGGAAGGTGAGCTGACCGCAGAGGAAATGTACGAGGTGGCTGGAAGAAGGAACGAAATAACGTGAGAAGAATTGTCTTTTTGTATGAATGCCAACAGACTTACTTTGAATTGTGTTTTCTTTGGGAGCGCCGTAGCTATCCGCAGGTGGGCCATAACTGTCGGCAGGAGCAGAGCTGAAGCTTGAAGATCCGCCTGCGAGGTCAATCATACAAAAATTAAAATGACGTCTACTTTTAGTTATTATATTATAGTAAAATTAGTTAAGAATTTTCCTTTGTATACCTGAAGGAACACCGTAGGATATTTCTGGACCGGAGTCAAGGATAGCACCTGGTGGTGGGCTCACAACATGGACTGGTGCTGGAATACGGATAAATTTTTAATTTTAGATTATACAATTAATGTCATTGGGTTTAGTAGGAGTAACTTACGTCTGATATCAGACTGGTAAATGAGGATCGGGAGGTCATGATGTGGTAGTGGGACGTATTTGATGGTCCTTGGTTTACCCCCCTTACCCCCTTTGCCGTGCCAGCCCCCCTGTGAAAGGTTAAATTTAACATTAAAAATGCCAGGGTGCTTTGGAAGAAATATATAAAAATATTTATTGTAAACATAATTGAGAGAACTATGTAATTATTGGCTGGAATTAATTTAAGTTGTAATAGTATGGGAAATAAAATAAAACGTTACCTTTTTAGGCTTGGGCGGAGGTGGGAAGTGAATTACAGGGGGTTTCTCGTTAGTGTACACGATTGGGCCAGCATAACGCACTCCTTTGACAGCCGGAGTGGCAATGACTTCCTCTCCCTGGCTCTCACTGTATCCTCCGCCGAGTGGGGGGGCACTGGGGATGCCGTAACTGGAGTCTAATCCCGATGAAGATGATCCTACTGACGAAGAAGAGTAGCCACCGCTACTACTTCCGATTCCAAGGTCCCCTAATCCAACATTCAATGGCGGTTCCGCTTGAGTTGTCACCACAAGACATGTGGTGACAAAAAGTGCTAACAAGGCCTGTGTATTCAATCATCATCTTTAATTAAATCCAATACCCAAAGCTCAGTGCTCAAGAAATTCATTGAATTGTGTCACGTTTGAGCGGAGTGCACTATACGGCACACGTACTATTTCAACACCCGTCATCATCACCGTCCAAGTTTCCCTTTCCAAACCTACTCCCATACAAAGTTTCCTTTTGGTCATGTGATGATTTAATCCAAACACGCAAACGTTCTTCTCCTATCTAGTACAATGAACGACAAGGTCACTGTGCCAATTCTCCAAACTCTTTGGGGGGAAATATTGAAAGAGAAAACTCGAGTGAGGCTTTCCGTCCAAAAAGGCAAACAATTGCACACAGTTTCACACAATAATACTATTAATTATTCATTTCCCTCTCGAATGCGAACAGGTTTTCTGGGTTATCGCCTCCATCGTGTGTACGAAACAACGTGGCGCTTATATGCTTCAATGCAAAGCTCGTGCAAGTGACCGCACTTCCCACATAAGCCCTTCGTGTGGATCATAGGGCAGGGAGAATGATGAGTGGTAAGCAACAAAAAACCGGTTTTAAACAGTATGTGCTGTTGTTGTTGTTCTTTCAGGCTCCCTCATCAAAGCCTCGTCACGATAGCCCCAGGCAACGCTTGTTGGTTCAACGAGTGAAAACTCGGACACAACTTTCCATTCCAACAGACATTCAATTTGGCTGTTATTATTTTTGTTATTATTATTTTAAAAAAAAAACTAAGTTTCGTACCACTAAGTATCATGACCTTAACCTTTCTACTTGGGATATGTATACTGTCTAGTCCAAAATGATGAGGGCTTGTTCAAAGCGGTGCAAAAACGTGGTCAGCGTGCTGGTAGGCTTTGAGGGAGCATTACTACCAGGGGTTGTATATTAGCTGACCTGCTTGTTACATTTCCTTTCTCCTTGCCTAATTTGACATTACAACAGTTCCGCCACCTCGATAAATGAGCCTCTCTCACTCTCCCCGTCAATCGTGCTAATTCCTTTTTATCTTATCATCCTATTAGCACCAAGTTCAAGTGTTTCCTTCATTAATCCCCCCAAAACATGCGAATAAGCTTACAACGTGATCTTAAATTTGGATCACTTGAATCTGGCATTTCTAGTCTTGTGAGCGGATTAAAATCTGTAACTACTGTTGCTGTGACAACAGGATGGCATTTATCATGCGGAAGTTGGAGCACAATTCCAACTCGAATTTCAACCAAGTTGGGCACAAGCCAATGAGACGGAAGCGCAAAGTGGTGATGATACAATCTCTAATTTAAATTAAGCAACGTTGAGTGTCTCATACTCGACTCATCAGCCGAGAAGGTTGCTATGAATACAGATTAATTTTCACAGTCTGTATCGCATCGCTACAGCAAATGCAAAGCGTAATAATTTGAATATTGTATAAAGTCTCGGACTAAATTGGTGAATAGGAAGGAAAATTATTTCTCAATGGTGGAATAGAAGCAACTAATCAAAATCCAGTTTAAGTTTTGAGGAACTATGGTCAATTTTCAAGATACGGGAAGCATAGAAAGTGAGGAAAGAAGCTAAGAAAGGTTGGAAAATACAAAACTGTTTAAATGAATGATTCAATTGATTCGTCCCTTGTCTGAAGAAAGTAGCCGTCTAAAAGTACGACGTCACATCCGACCCCACTATTTCAGCCGTAATCAAGGAGCTTGATCAGTTTAATTGAAATTCACTGCCCATCTGAGTATCCAAGAGCAGTGTAAAAGTTGAGAAAAGATACTGGCTCTACTCACGGATACCTTACTCTTCATTAGAAACACGTAGAGTTCAGTGTCGACCGGACAAACAGATCCGTGTAATGACTGGCAAAATACGCTCTTGTGTCCATCGAGTGGCAAATTGGAATGGTCTTGAGTTTTTTTTAAAGTACGAAAAAAAAACTCGGGAAAGGTGAAAGATACCAAACTGCGCGAGAAACCTTGGACGTGTTTGCGTTCCACAGTTAGTTACCCACATAATATGGCTAGGGAGTACGTGTGTGAAGGACAGATTGATTCCACGATGCCCGATGCGGGCCACTGCTGATATGCGGGAGTAGGTATTAATTTCCCAAAGGAACACACACAAGAAGATGCTGACGATAATGACGGACGGGACCAAAGAGATGTACATTCTCCATATCTCTCACGAAAACAGACAAAGCACAAATATTTCCAAAAAAGATTCTCACTTACACCAGGCATGATTTTTGTACCTCCGAAGGGTTGATGAGAAAGATCAAGACTGAGATTAACGGCTGCTCAATCATCTGCCTTTTATATGTGAATGCTTTTGAATGAAATTGAGATGCTGGCCCTCTGTAATGACAACGTAACCAGTGTCCGGTACCTCGGGTCGTCGTCAGGGCTGCATGTATGTGTGCAGATCAATTAGCTCCTCATAGTTCTCGTCTCATGGCCCATCGTTGGACGATGGGTTGAAAGCGGAAGGAACCCCCCAAAAATGTGAAGAAACCTCAAGTGAGTTTGAGGGAGAATCAGCTTGGAGGATATTGCAGTAAAGGAAAGTGATGGTGATGATGATCAATGAAAGTTTTTTCCACCCTGCTGGGTATAACACATCCACCCCACACACTTTTCTTGGCTTAGGGTCAATTAAGAAAGAGCATCTGGTGAAGAAATGCAAATCCTTTGAGAGTTAACGTGCATATTGGTGTACATTGTACCCACCGCATCATTCATCAAGCTTATACTAGACCCGGCTATAAGGCAAAAATCAAGCCGACCTACAAAACTTCCGGTTTTCAATGCCAAGGCCCATTAGAGAAAGTTATAAGCTGTCGAGACGACGATAGAGTATAGCCCATCACATTCCGATAACAGATCATTCTCGCCATATGCACGCAGCACATCCAGCCAGTTTCCTTCAGATTTACGTGAGCATATAGCGAGCTTCCACCGGCTTGCACTTGATCCTCTCATCTCAACCTTTTGTGCATGTCCGCGTGAGAAAGTGGTTGGGCAGGCCGTTGCGATGCAATTCTCATATACGGTACCACCACCATCCCGCTGTGGAGTTACGACCAATAATAATAACAATGCGAGCCTTGATATTTTCTGTATATGTATGGAGTCATTGGCTCACAAATATTTCCTCTCATTCAAAAATAAGGGATGATGCGGATGTCGTATTATGTTGGAAGGAGACTATAAAAATTCTGCATCAGTTTTTGCGCCAAAGCCTCAACGCCTCAAAATGCAAATCATCACTACATACATTCTCTTTCCCTATCTCACTTCCAGAGTCGATTGACCTAAGCCAATTGAGGGCACTTTGGGTCAAGTTCAATGCTCTGCTAATTTATGACCAATATCGCTTTTCTCTGCATCAATTGCAAGCTTCAAGTTCAAGGTGACCTCACGCCCTGATCGTCTGATCTAAGCGTCATCTCCAATACTTGAGATTGAACGGCGCATTACCCTCGTATAAATTCCCTTGTCATCTCTAAGGCTACTAAATTTATCGCCATATAGTCTGCTTCGGGCTCTCTCATGTTTTCTTGTCTTTTATTATCACTTCCGCCCAATAAAGTTGCGACCACAAGTGTTTTCTCACGCAAATTGGGTCTGATTTTCGTGTAGATTGTACTGTTGTGCGAGAGCTTGATATTTAAAAAGATCATGGTCTCCTTCTCTATAAGATCTCATAACTCGCAAATTCCACGCTCTAAATTGTGGTTTCAAATTTAGGAGAGAAACTGTACAGAAATCAATCGATAATTCAAGATTAGTTTGTGCTTGTCAATGTGAGAAGCTCGTTTGGAAATCGAGCTGAAATGTTGAGGTGCATATTTTGAGGCAGTTTCATTGATTTGTAAGAAGAAAAAAAAATGTTGCAGTGCTCATTCATTTAAAGGAAATCTACCACGCCGTCGGATCAATTGTATTACTTGGACTTTTTAGGACCGATAGTGGAATTTAGTGGCTGTAGAGAGTGCAAGTAATTGGTCTGATCAATTAATGTATGTAGTGCAGTGGCCAGGCGAGGAAGGATAACAAGTCTGACGATGAAAAGAATGAACCAAGTTCATTTGCCGAGTACAGCGTGCAATGCAAAGGGCATCCGTGGTAGACAAAACAGGAAAGAAGTAGTTCAGAAAAACCTGCTGGGACTTTTCACTTTTTAATCCTTGATCATGCGGTAGTCTTATCAGTCCCCATAAGATCATTTCCATCGCACCTTCCACATAAAATCATATTCAGTGCGTGTATAGTAGTGTCGATGTGAAAAAACATTCAGATATCATTCCAATGCCTGTCTGTCTGCTTAAGTGTGGCAAATTATGGTCGTTGCTTCGAAAGATAATGTGGCTCTGATTTCACGTGAATCAAAAGCGCTGATATTTTATGGCGCAACAAACTTGACATTTAAATGCAAAGTACAAACTAGTATTCATTTTTAATGTAAATAAGAGACTGTAGGATCCTATAAGTTAACGGATATTATGGCCATGCCTGGGGTCAAGTAATGAGTAAGTGGGCTCCCGTGGCTTTCTGATAAACTTTCGAGGGTCTTATATGTTCCAATAGTCAAATTTGTATCCTCTCTCACTGGCAATTACCATCAATGGGAATTTGGAAGGAACAAAAGTGCAGAAGACTGTTCCGCTTGTGCTGTAGTGTTGGTGGATTTGCGTTTGTTTTGTTACAGCCAAATCCTGAAAGGACGAGATGAATGAACTTGAAATGGGAAAGAGTTACATTTTTGGGCTTACAAAGTGCGAGAAAAAGGATGAGGTATGTAAGTGAGAGGGAGCATCATTCCTCGAACAAATAATAATGCCAGCCTCACCCACAATGGAGCTATAAGTTTCCCTGTGGATCACATTAGGGCGTGTTTTCATTCGCAAACACTCAGCTAATTGTCCTCCATCTTTCTCTCTCCATCCCATCCCGTTGAACATGGCTTCATTCAAAATAATTGTCCATAATTTTTCACTTAAAAACTACAGAAAATGAGTCCAGAGCCTATAGAAGCATGAGCATCGGCACATTTACGAGCCTTCCGGAGCTCATAATATCCTTGTAGGTTAGTAGCAGAGAGCTCACCCGTGGTCATCGCAAAGGTTGACCGCCGTAGGAATTGTAATTCAAATGATTTCCTCAGGATTTGAATGCATAAAAGGAGGCAACAGGTGCGACGATAGTCAGCGAAAGCAGGCGCTTGTTTCTTCAAATCATGTCCAAATTTAACTAATAATGAGTTTTGTATATGAGCATTGGGATCGGTCTGCGAGGTAAAAATACACACAACTTTCTCATCCAGAATGCTAATAACCTTGTCGGCAGTAGGCTGGAGGAATACAAGTCCTTAAGCGCGCATCTCATCACCATTACTCACGATTAATTTTCCAAGTACATTAATAATCGGCGAAAAATTTCTCATAATTTCCCTACTATTCTTGTGGGCACAATAAGCTTGACTTATAATGCGCCGACACTCCCAAATGCGTTCAGCTATGCCAACCACAAGAATATGGTCCGAGAGATTGCTATTTAGACAAACAAAACTCATTTGCCTCATTAGGATCAAGTTGAATTGTGCAGAGAGGATTGGATTCATGCGTGTGTTTGCCTTTATGGCTTATAGTCTACAGCAGGGCTGTGATAAGGCAAATAATTTGGCACCACTTTGTGGGTCATTTCGCCAACAGGCAGTGGAGTTGTGGTATCAATCAACGAGCAATTATCCATGGCTTTTACAACTGTCGCATGGAAATTTGTGCGGAATTTATTACAGCGGGAATGCAGACGGCGGGCTGGAGGCAAGGTCATTTGTTAGGCGAAAGCATCTATTTACACGCACTGTTTTAAACCCGACGTTTCACACAGGAAGAAAAAAAATGTATGATGGCAAGTAATTTGGCACATTACATTGATCGGTCTGTGAGATTTGAAGTTACACGCAATTCCCTAATCATCCGACAAATGACCTGACGGAACAAGTTTCACTGGAACCATGTTGAGGAAGAATTGAAGGAGAAATTGTGGTGCATATCACGATGGGACTTAAGGTCAGATTGTATCGACGGGCTTGTGGGGCCAATTAGGATAAGCGGTAGAGTGATAAAAGGATTGTGGAGAGAGAGAGAGAAATCACTGGTCACGCTTCACTGCATCATACCTTGCTCTCTTTGTGATGCTTCTAATGAACCTTATGATGCCCATTAATGCACGTATACTTTATGTGCGTAACATAGTAAGTATTGTCTAGCGCCAACTTATAATTACAGAAATTTCCCTTGCGTGCCACGACGCCAAATGGGCTGTCAAGTATAATATGATAATAAATTCATAGTGTTTTTTGGCCGCTACTTCACTGTGGGCAATGTAATATTTGGTGTTTGGCATATAAGCACATCTCTCAGTGTCTTCTCATGGTCTGAAGTGGATGTAGCTGAGGCACTTGATGTGTCACAAAGATGAAGTCAGAACAAGTGAAATGTGCATGTTTGCGTGTGCATCAAGACCTGAATGAAAGTGAGACGTATACGATTAAAAATGGGGAAAACTTCCATGTTGTTCTCTCAGGCCCCTTCCTCTCCTTGCTTACCTCTTGTCACACAAGTGCTTTCAAGTTGGTTCTCATATTCCTCCGGATCATTCAACGCTAATTGAACGAGCGTAAAAATTCCCTTCCTTTTCATACTTGAAGGGACAATAACACTAGGCGAAATTTTTTCTTGTGTCTGCGAAAAAAGGATGGATGAATATTAAAAATAGAAAAAACTTTTCAATGGAAAAACTTGATTTTCATCGTACTAAGAATGAAGCAAGAACGTTGACAATGGTTGAGATTAATTTGGGAGATTAAAGGATGTAAGTAGCTGTCGCTGACTAATTGCTCTTGCTATTTTTCCCTACATTTACCCTCATCATCGGGATTTCCATAACTATTACTTGAATTTCAGTAATGGCAGCAGGCCAACCAAGTACAGGGGACAATGCAATGGTCGTCTGGACTTAGGGAGTGAGAAGAAGACGCTTTTTTTTCATTCACAGTTGTGGACGAATAAGACGTTAAGTTTCCATTATGGAAAGTAACGAGTGGATGTCCGGCTATTATATGGCTCAACTCATGACCTGCTGTGCTACCATTTGGATACCCGTTTTTCTCATGTCATCATTATCAGGCTACAACCGGATACTTGGGTGCTTACGGTCATCCAGACTTTTTTTTGTGGATGTACTCATGATGCTGTTCACTTATTATTCAGCAGCATCCCGTCTGCTGCCTCCATATCTGCTGCTCCGTCTTCCTCCGTCCATTTTGACATGCAGTGCTGAATTAAGCAGATTCAACTGCTTTCCATGTAACCGAGTTGTTGAAATGTGTATAGTTTCCCTTTCTGATTTTCCTCTTTGCTTGACAAATGCAAGTCAAATTGAATTGAAATTACATAAGAATATATTATGATTCAAGTTGAAGGCTGAGTCTAGGCCTAAGTCTGGTATGAATTGCGTCTGAACCGGCTGATGGATATGGTTTTCAACGTCCTAATATGATCTTTGTGGTTGCATATGATAAAGCTTTGCATTTCGTAGCACTCATTGTACGCAGACTGGCGTGATAAGCTTCGACCCAGATTTCCATAAGATAAACAACAACAACAACAAGCTCACCACTTTCCAATTTGCATTCCATCAGCAGATTGCTAACCTTTGTGAGCAATAAATTCATATATCTCAATTCAAACTGCATCAATTTCCCTGTAGTGTGTGCTTAAAACGTGACTTGGCAGGTGTGACTGTATCTTGCATAGCGGGACTGGTCTCATATTTACATGAATGCATTTCGTATTCAAAAAAATTTAGACTTTAGAGAGAGGCATGCTCCAGCTCTTGTTCAAGTACGTGATCTGAGGTTTACTTATGCAGACTGACTGAGTCGACGAAAACTTAAATGTTATCACCTGTCTTAAATGGATACAAAAATCAAATGTACTTCGTGGAAAGAAGCTTCCAGGGGATAGTTTGGGATGATGTAGGAGGACAAGTGGCTGTTTTTGTGGGTCGTTAAGGAGAAAGACTTGTCCTAGACAGTTCAAGAGTGAATAAATACCAGACAGCAGGATATTTGAAATGCTATTAGCGGCTTTATAACTTCAAGACGGAAGGCATTTTGACACCAAACCGACGAAGAGAGTCCCATGGTTACGTTGTAAATGTGTCGCATTCCGCAAATTTACTCCCATTTTTACGAGATCATTCTGTGCTGGCCGCCTCTTTCATTTCATCACTCTTATAAGCCTCTCCGTGTCTTTCTTCTCTGGATTTCTGCCTTCAGCTAACTAAATTGATCCGAGCATGTGATCATCGCACGGTACAGTTCCAGAGCAACATGCATTGCGCCTTGTCGTGATAGTCTCATCTGGCTTTGTAGATGCCAGCATCTCGTCCTGTACTACCTCCCTTATTACTAAACATTGCACATTATCCCTGCCCATTATCTTCGTATTTCCTACTTCAAAGCCACTGTCACAGTAAATTCAAATTCCTGTTAATTTTTGCCCCTGCTGTCCCATCAGCCGTGAGAAAATCCAATTTCTCGTATCCTCATCCATTTGTTCCATCATGGCCTCTGTAACTCTTTGAAGCATGTGCCTCATTGTACAAGAAGAAGATGTGTAAGAAATCTATTAAGGAATCCTTGAGCACTTTCTGCATCATCATCATCGCATATATACCAAAAAGTTGATAAAAATGTTGACCTGGAAATTTGAATATTGAGTGCAGGATTTTCTCTTCCATTGGGCTAGCAGTAGCAAGCAGAGAGCTGGTGCAGCCAACATGCCAGCAGTGGCAGATGAAAATGAAAGCCGAAATGAAAACCCGTTTGAACAAACAATGATGGATGGCCGTCCACAGAAACATTAACGACATGCAAGCAAGCCTCTCACTCTTCTTACCCCGTCTTCTCGTCAATTCGCTTGCCGTTAGCAGGGTTTGTAGGAGAGATGCTTGAGAGAATGCATATTTTTGTAGTCGTCATTACAACTTTGTTGTTATTGGAATAGCGTCATCCCAAACCATAAATGGAGATGACTCATTCATTTTTAATGTGAACTTGTCTATGCTTAAAATTCCTGCTTATTAATACTTCCTCCTGCTATCCATGAAGTAGTTTCGTTAGTTCGACATGCTCTGGGGGAAATTATCGCATGTGCTGGAGAGAAGCATAAGAAAGCCCAGAGAGAGAATTAGACACGAGTGCACATTCCCTCCAGCTTCTTCAACTCCTCCTGACTTTCCAGCTCTGCTCTGCGTGTTTACCATACGTAGTACATGTGTATTCAATAATAATCTTACACGCTTCTCCTGTCTCATCAACTCCTCAGGGTTTAAGTTGTAAAGGAAACTTCTCGGGTTAACTTTCTCTAGTCACTTTGCCTTGTCTCTCTGTCTCCGCTTCTGCCGAAACTTGTCCATTAAATGCCAGGTTGGATGGCTGGAGGACAGTCTTGCAAATCTTGTACATTCTCTTCATTTTCTATGCACCACCCAAATACTTACTCCAACACTATTTTCCATCGAAAAAACTCATTTTGTTCACGCCGTGGACAAGATGTACACGTTGGCCTTTGCCCTTTCTCTCTCTGCTTGTTTTTAATCAATCTTTAGAGTTGATATGAACATAGCGCTCATGTTCAAGGTAGCTGTTAGCCTGGAAACATGTTTGTATCATACCACCGTTCATTGGAACCAAAGTGTGACGGACTGTTATGAAGGAGCCTATTAA
Source organism: Deuterosminthurus bicinctus (assembly GCA_034698825.1). Lineage (NCBI taxonomy): Eukaryota > Metazoa > Arthropoda > Collembola > Symphypleona > Bourletiellidae > Deuterosminthurus > Deuterosminthurus bicinctus. The sequence goes on along the minus strand of JAQIWI010000253.1, from coordinate 7,714 downwards.
TTAGTCCTCTCTGTGAAGGAATTAATCGCGAAAATGTGCTATTTTCCAGCCTCAGAAGGGAGTTTCCCAGCGGGAGTGCTAATAATTACACTGGGATTAAATCAATCATGATCATCTTCACTTGGAGAGGCTTGCGGGGTATTTAGAATGTAAATAAGCCGCCCGCCCTTGTCCCTATGGAAATTGTTATAAGCACCTGACGATCGCTGATTTCTGTGTGTCGGCCTTGTTGCTCTTGCCCTCTGTTTGCTATATAATGTGCTGGCTGATGGATCGCATGCTTATTTCATCTAGTCCAGCCACATACACAGAAGAGGTGAACAATAGCCACGTGAGATCTTGATGGTGCCTTCGTTGGCATGTCCTGCTCTTAAAAGGACATTTGAAATGTAACGTATCTATTCTTTTGAGATTCTAAGAGTATGGAGGTGGTGGGGCCATTAAGGACTATCCATTATGGGAGCCATAATGTGAAATGTGAAGGAAACCGAGTGTTCCAAGTGATCAACGAGGCACTAAAAGGATGAATGCGGGTAAAAAAATTAATGTCGGTATCAAGTAAGCAGTCAGCGAGGATATTTGTGTGGAAAGAGATAGGGGGAGCATTTGTATATTTACTCTTCAACTTGGTTATAAGTTACTCATAGGAAATTGCAAAATAATTCCCATAAAACGCAAATAAAGTTTGTATTGAGCATCTAGCAAGTCTACTTTAGTCTCAGAGAAATTGAAATCCAAATTGCATGTGAGTTTGTTTGAAAACATTATAATTCCCTCAAATTCTCATGCACAACCAATCGGATATGCCTTCGACATGTAAGTTTATGCAGTTCATAATGCGCGACACATTGATGGTAACAGGTTTGATAGTGAATAAAATGAGATTATGGTGCCGACAAAGCATGATCGGGGTGAAGCGAAGCTCATTTCCGACAACGTTTTATGCCGATCAAACTGACTACTTGTCAGTGCTTACTTGAACAACGGCCTGGACTAGCTGAAGGAGCCAGTGTACCACACGTTGCCAAAGGAAGCTAGTTAAGTGGTACTTGGCATGAGTATGTTTGTTTGTAAGACCGTACGTGCGTATGTGCTCCGTTGACAATTCTAAGTGTGTGTTCGTAGGTGTGTATCTGGCTTGCATGTGCCTCTTTATTCAGACTTGGAGCCCCTGTCTGACACATCGCGCATGGATTCCCTTTGGGTGTCTACCCGTATGTCTCCTCTCCTGCTTTCTCTTTCCACTGCTCACGGGCTTTTCTCCGCGCCAGCAAGACCAACGTTGGTCGAGTCTCAATGGATTTTCTCTCCCACCAACAACGTCGGATTCACTTCCACTCATAAACAGGAAGAAAACGGAGTGGAACGTGGAGTGCGAGAGAGCGAGCTGGAGGGAAGGGAAACAGTGAAAACTTTTACGTTTCTTTTGTCATCGGAGCGGCAGGAAAGGAGAATCCGACGAGGAATCTAACTGTCTCATCCATACCCGTCTCATCATGCAGTTGCAATAACGGATCTGACGAGGCCCAAGCAGTGTGCTTGCATGTGTTTGTGTATTCCGTGATACTATAATTACAGTTGGAATGGCATAGACAACAAGCTGCTCGTACAGTTTCCCAATACGACTGTTTTCTGGTGCTTAAACTTTGCAAATTACACGGTGTGCTATCTTTACGACGCTATAGCCAACTTGTAAATGTTTACTGGCTAAAAAATTGAGTTGGCACGGGATCAAACAGGTAAATAACTAAAGTCATTGCAAGCGCGTTAAACTTGTCTTTATGGGTTCCTCGCGTATCCGAGCTGGCAGAAAAATGTTTGTCTCTTGGTGAATTTGATCTTGCTCAAGTGGCCGAATTACGACACCCCAGGGGAGTCCAGGCTGGTAGTGGCCGTTAGGTTCTATTCCTCCATCTCACCTTTTATTCTAATAGAACTGTAGTTTTCTGTGACTACGTCACACTCGAGCTTTAGACTCGCATCACCCCGACTTGATGTCGAAGAAATTGACGCTCCGGACCACTTTACTTGTTTGGTAGTCATGAAACACAGTGATATTTTTTGCATTATTAATTCTCTGTGGATTTGTAAGAAAAACCCTCCAGAGATGAGCCAGAGGTTTTGTACATGCTGGACAAAGAGAAGATTAGTCGATTCAAGCTGTTAAGCATGGAAATGGAAGTAAAGACTCAAGCCAAACTACTACAAAGCCTTTGCTCTGTCACTTCAAAGCTCACTCACTCACCAACTTGCTTCTCCACTACATAGACAAAGTTTCATTTAAAAAGTTGCTCACTATTATTGTTAATGTGAAAAAGTTGTGGGTAATGTAAACACAAGTTTCGACCTCATTTGTACATTTTCCAAGGAATTATTATGTGCGAGCTTGAGGCACACTCACCATGAAAGTGTCATGCTGTGAAAAGTCACGGTTGGCCGGAGTTCCGCGTAGGTCAGGTAATTCTTGTGTCCATGACGGTATCATCAAGTGCTTAGATGACTTCCAACCTGACGACGTGTCGACAACTTGTTTGCAAATGCAAATATATGAAGGCTTACAAACTGTTTCTCCTGCTACTTTTTCCTTTGATCCAAAGCTCATTGTGTATTCAAATGTGAGGAGGTGGAGTGAGGTGAGGAGAGAATTCCTGGAGTCGGCACAAAAGCAGCCGATCTTACCTGCACAAAGTAAAGCTAAGCACCAAGGAGGGATAACTTGTGGGAAAAGGAAACTCGTGGGGAATGCAAATTATTTCGTTGTCATTGTATATTGTCGTCCATACAGATGAAAATAACACGTGCAAACACATTCTATTCCATATGAACAACACATATAAATGTTCATTTAAAACATGCTAAGTTTATAGATGACAGAAGCTTTACATTTTCCCTTTCCCTGCTCCCTTGTAAATATGATAGTACCGTCTTGATATAGTTGACAAGGCCAAAATTCTCACAACTCCTCTACATTTCACCCTCCGAGCCCAAAGTACTGCAGTTAGTTTAATTCATATGGTGTTTACCGGCATTAATGCACCTCGTCGGACTAGATTAATTTATTGCTCCCTGTCAAGTCATAACATGTGGACCCTTGGAGGGATCGGACTAAGGACTTGTGGCATATGACAGTAAAACTGAACATGTTGCAACTTCTTTGTTTTCCATCCCATGACGTGGAGCAAATAATGTGGAAAGATATGAGGAGGATAGCTCATTAGCATGCGCCTCGCATCCCAATTCACTCGATTCACCTTCATTTTTCAAGACATACGTGTGTGCGTTCCTCCGACCCATCATCATCATCATTCTCCTCCGCCTCTCTCCTTCACTTCTTTCGTAATATCGTGTGCAAACTGGAAGGAGGAAACGAAGGAGGAAGGAAATTAAATCAAATTGCTACTCCTGCTGGCCCTCATATGTCCATATGAATTGCAAAGGAATGTGAGGGGATGAGGAAAAGGAGGAGGATGTGGATTATCGAATTGTAATTTGATTTTCTGCTTCATTCTGTCGAGAAATAAATTCCTCACTCTCACTACGATGAGCTCAATGAGCTCATTCCTTACCGCATTTCTGTCAACTTGACGCATTCACCTACGCAGATCCAAAACAGCCACCAGTAGGGAAATTAATTAAATACATGACTCTATGTATAGCTAATGCATTCTCCTTCATAAACCCTTGTGCATTATTCTTTGGCCACATAATAACACACTATGTTTTTTCCCTTTCTCATGAGTTGAAAATATTGTGAAAGTTTGAAATCGCTTAGGCTAAAAGCACGTGAATTTCCCGGTTAAAATAGTGGACTGTGTCCGGTGAAGATATAGAGAGATTATAAAGACAAAGGGGGATTTAGTGAGTCTGTTTGACGTACGGGCGAATTTCTTTTTGAACAGTGGACATGAAAGTTGCAGTAGTCAGCTTGCTTTTATACCCTTTTGATTTAAAGTCTTTTGGAACGTGGAGGCGTTTTTACTTCTACTCATTCAGTATATCCCTTCTGTTTTTCACGGCTTCGGCTGCTACCAGCTTGGCCGGGATAATTCATGTGAGGAAGCCCTTTTTTCAAAGAGCTGTGGACAATGCAGACCTTCTTCCTCCGCCTCCTTTGCCTTTCCATAAAGAATTTTTCGTCCCCATGAGGATTTTTCATGAGAAGTAATTTTCATTCTTGTTCAGTTCTTCTGAGAACCCGTGTGTTGATTCCATAAAGGCAGAAATAAAATCCCTCATGAACATGGTAGTAATTGAGCCAAGGTCAGGACGGATAATTGAGCTTCATACTGTACGGAGAACAAATCAAGCGTGTTGGATATAGAGGTTGATGGAAACATTGGAATGAGGATTACGATGGCAATATGATGATTGTCATGGAGGTCGTAGTTAATTTAATCGCTTCGCAACCAACGGGGATGACATTCGCTTATGTAACACCCAAGGGAGTTAATAACGTTTAGTTGGCGGAGCTAACGGCTCATTTAACTCCTTCCCTCCCGCTTCATCTAACCTCAGCGAGGAGATTATGATTAGGAGGATTTGAAGGCGACGATAGTGGATCCATTTTTCCCATTATTTTTATTATTACGGCAGTGTCCAGGGACAGAACTAATGGAATTTGAAAATCCCTTGTGATCCAGCCATGTATGTCCTTGTCTAATGAGCCGAGAGCTGATCCTTCAAATCTCCTCTCTAACATTTATCCATCTGAAAGGAGAAAAAGAATCAAGAAATTTATTTTTCAGTCAGAACTCGGCGCATGGCCCACCTTCCAAAATTCATAGACCTATTTTACAACATCTCGCATGTCATTTGCACCCTTTGGCTGGAATTCAATTTTTCAGAGGGAAAGGAAAGAACTTGTATTAAATACTATTAACTTTTGCTAAAGTTATGCCAAAAGTGAAAAAGTGAAGTAGTCTATGAAAATCCCGGCTCCCTTCTACAATAATGGCAACTCTGGGCAATGATGATACAGTGTCAAGGATTTGCTCTATCTTTCAGCCAAAGTTTTCTTTTTTCCCCGAGAATTTTCACCGAAAACTTTAGAGCTAATAGTTTGAATGGAAGAGTTGAGTATGATGCTCTCTCTATACTATTTCTCGTCGTCATCTCGTCATCCTCCTGAGCTAGTTTAGCCTCACAAGTTGGCAATTTGTTTACCTCTAAGCAAGATCGGGTTGCTGTTCAAATCAAATGCAAACACCCTGAAGGACTCCCACTTGACCCTCCTCCCCTCTTCATAACTTTTTTCATGAAAATCCAATCCAGTTTACACGCTGGAATGACTTAAAAATAACGAGTTTAGCTTGTCATGCCTGTATGGCATGTCCCTCTAGGAACATTTCATCCGCCTTTATGTACTTTGGCCCACCCGTGATGGCAAAGCTCACAGTTATCAGAGTTCAGCAGGATTCATTCCTTCATTGACAAATGATAGCATTTCAAAGTGGAGCACGTAGGAGCGCTCATCGTATCGCCCCCTCCGAACCATCCCACTTTGATTCCATCTTACGCCGAAAGGCTTCGTAAATAAATAGCAGTATTTCCGCACATAATATCCTCGTCCTACTTCATTAACACTAAAAGCCTGCGGAGGTGGGAATTAGGAATTTTTCCTCTCACTATAAAATTACGGGCAGTACAACTAACGTGAAAGTTCCATGGTGGAATCCTTCCGCCTGGAGAAAGGAGGTTAAGACCGATGCGGAGGAACAAGAAGGGAAATAATTTGAATAGAAACAATGTATTAATGCAAATCTGGGTCGGCTTTCTGACGTTCAATTCCCTTCAGTGCCAACAACAAGCCGATCTCCTCGTTTACAACAGTCGTCTCAGTCAATGACACTTTCGTTATATTAAACATTATCTCTTCTCTCGGCACAGATCACATGATCCAATCCAAAACTTTGTAGCAGTATCTTCAAAGCTTAAACAGCTCTGAAGAATCAACCAGCATGATCTTGGAGCCATTACAACCCAATGAGGTTGACAGTCTCTATCAGAATTTTCCTCCACGTTGTTGTTATGCACAAAGCAGGCATCAAGTTTCCAGTCGGACGTCAAACAATCAAACATTCTCATCTTAAAAATCATCACACAATCAACGTGTCACAATCTCATGTCCTTTACACAGCATGAGTAAATGAGTTAAGCGTACGATACAGGCTAATGGAAAAGTCATTTTCAAAAGACTTGCATACCTTTCGGCGTGTGCACACAATCTTCTTTTCTCATCTACCGATTGTTTGCAATAAATGTATAGAAATACCTTTACGACGTCACTTTGTCTCTAGAGACAAATCCTCGTAAACCTGAAGAAGAATGGGAAGTAAGCCGAAATTTGTAAGTGTAAATTCACGTGCACTTCGATACTTTTCCGAAGGGGATCAAAAAAAAGAAAGACAGAGAGATAGCCAGGAAGGTGGAGGGATGAAAAAAGTCAGGGATGATTTGCATGTGAAAGTGTAGAAAGAATGGGAAGACGCGGAGGAAATAAAGGAAGGAATGAATTTAGTTGTAGTAGTGACACTCGCATGGTTTCCTTCATAGATTCTTCCAGCTCCTTTGAGCTCCAAAGTAAGCGCCTGTTTTTTTGAAGGATTCCCAGCTCGGAAGCAATTAAGCTACTATTCTTCCAGCTTCCATAATACATTTAAGCCGACACAGAGGGGGGAGCGGAGTGAGAGAACTAAAGAAGAGAAAAGAAAGGAAATTTATATTTGATCCTTGTCATCTGATGATGAGAGGATGCAGATGTGGAAAGAGTTAAAAATATTTCCATATTCAACTGCTCATTAGTCATTCCGAGAGATGAGCCATTCATCAAAATGTCGCTGTGTGAAGCCCACCGTGGAGAAGGAGAGAGAGAGAGAAGCATAATAATGAACAATACTTTCCCTCACTGTGAAATACATTTTGGTGGGAAACAAAATGGCTCAAATGAATTACTCCACCCCTTGGGCCGACTGCTCGGCGTCTCCATCCCATCACATTCCTGCTAAATGAGCTTCTTGATAGGTGCAGAAACTATGTGCGATTGTTGGATGGGAAGCAGTGATAGAGGAATGCTGATGACTACTGGAATGGCATCACCATAAGGCACGCATCAATGGCCTGTGCAGTCATCACCAAACTTGCGGGCTTTCCTGTTGTCATATACATGGCATGGAGGTTGATGATGTGGTCATATTTGTAATGCAACGCCGACGGCTCTTGTCTCTTCTGTCATCAATATGATGGTTGTGATGAACTTCCCTTTTCTCCTCCAAACACCCGCTGTGCAAAATAACAGAAATATAGCGCATGTAAGTTTGACCTTGCCAAGGAAATGAATGTTAGGTGGTGATAAGAAATGTTACATTCACTTTTTGCTGGATCTATTTCCAGCGCAACGTTGGCCGCTCTTCACCAGCCGCATTGCAACTTTCGTAATGAGACTGGCAATCATTTCTCTATGAAAGTTATAAATGGTAAATATATTGAGGTATCGAGAGATGGATGGCTGCATAGCAGTGCAAGCTTATCGGATATCATGTTGGAAGGGGCACTGGGAGCTATAGATTCCGCATGCTTTCGTTACAAGGGAACTTTCCTGTGTTGTTTGCTTTCCCTTCTGTCCAAATCTCGTCGCATTTCCCGTTTTCACAATCATTCTACACCACTTATGGACTACGTTTCTGTTCAATCGTTGCCAGTTTGTGGAACGTCTGGT